>JARYGA010057156.1:0-34828 GCA_030545235.1 Helianthus tuberosus | reverse complement strand
TAACCCCATGTCAAATATATCCCAATTACTAGAACTCTCGGGAACTGAATGCTTAGAAATCAAGGTTTAAATAAATGCAACCAGTTACAATCAGTCAATTAAATCCATGGTGAAAAGCATCGGATGCTTAGATCACCAAGTTACAATGATTAGAAACACATAAAAGTACCTAATTACACAAACCCTCCATCCGGAGGAAACCACTAGGAGATTAGCCGCTCATCTCGCACGAAGAATCTTCAAAAGCTTGAATTGATGAAGAAATCATGGTTGATTCGGTGATGAAATTGAGAATCTTGATGGAATTGGAGTGAAAAAGTCTTCAACTTTTTGTATCTTGATGCCTTGGATCGATTGTGAATGATAGATCATGAGAAACTAGGGTTTTTATCTCATAAAAGCCCATTAAAAGCACCAAATTCGCGCCCCCCTTATTGCCCAGCTTCACCCACGGTTCAGAACCGTGGGTCACAGTTCACACAGAGCTGGCAATATTCCTCCACCATGGGTGAAGGTCTGAAGTGTGGGTCAAGGTGTAAAGTCCCTGTGTTTTTTTTTATCCTTGCATGCCTGAACCTTGGGTGAAGGTGTAGTATGTGGGTGATGGTCTAGAATTGCTGTTGAAACATATCTCTACCATCCTAAACCATGACCCATATATGACTTTCAGCAAATGTCAACATTGACCCCTCTACTTTATACTTCCACTTCTCTTCACATATAACCATCATATACCTTTCATTTAATGACCCGGAGACCCCTCAAA
Organism: Helianthus tuberosus; assembly: GCA_030545235.1. Classification (NCBI taxonomy): domain Eukaryota; kingdom Viridiplantae; phylum Streptophyta; class Magnoliopsida; order Asterales; family Asteraceae; genus Helianthus; species Helianthus tuberosus. The sequence goes on along the minus strand of JARYGA010057156.1, from coordinate 34,062 downwards.
CTTCAATATCACTTATTTCTTCAATATTTCAACTATAATTAACTTCCAATTAATTACCAAACGGCCCCTATACTTTGTAGAATCTTGTTTCTTGCACATTTAGGCACAAAGCAACTTCCAATTAAGTACCGAATGGTCCCTGAACTTTGTTCTTTCATACTCCTTTCACTCGTGGGCCTTCATATCACCCGAACAAACTTCAATATTCATCCTCGAGCTGCAATATCCCATCCAAAGCTCACAACTTCATCTTTAACCATCGTAAATGCACTGATTTACGTGTTTTACCTACAAATCACCAAAATCTCATAGTTACTTCATTCCAGTCAAATAAACACATCAAATACACATAAAACATGATAATTAACCACTCTAAAGCTCGGGTTTTACCCTCTCCATCACATTCCCACACTTGCCTTTGCTTGTCCCCAAGCAAACCAACTAGAACTAGTCACCATAGCAACAACACCTCTAAACTCCCTAACCGGTGCGACCTGTTCAGTCCCAAGTCATACCCATCCCATAGACTGACACAATCGAGATTGACAGTCTGACAAGTAAATGATGCAATTTTAAAAACTTAAGACTTGTCTATCTAAAACTAACATGTTTACAATTAGACACATGCTACACACCACTCACAATGTAATCTCCTCTCAGGTTAATATCTGGACTAGCGTGTAATGTGCTAGTATATAAAACACTCAAAAAACAAACATGAAATCCTGTAATCATATGCTTGTATGACAATCACACCTCCACTGTATCATCTAACATGGCACACATCAAAAGGACTTTTGGGTTTTGGGCTTAGGGTAAAGGTAAGAAATTGTTTTTGGTTTCTTTTTTTTTCTAATTGGCTCACAAACAATAACCAAACCGTGATAAATTTATTCACACACAACGTATACTTTTGGGTTGGTTTCTACCCAAAAACATAGACGATATTCATACACTTCTATTTTTTGTTCTTTTGTTCTTTTCTATTTTTTTCACATATTTTTTCTATTTTTCTTTTTTCTTTTTTTTTTCTTTCTCATTTTTTTTCATAGCAATATCATCACGGTCGGTTTTTCACGAAAAACAATGGGCGAACAAACGAAAGGTAATTAGGCTAAACAGGGCTACTAAGGGAAATTTGGTGAATAACACAAAGAAACACAAACACAAACACAAAGGGTGTAACGGGGAATCCTAATGCCTTTATCATATATGTGCATATGTCAAACCCACAGTCTCAGCATGCATCGAATCATACAAGTTCTAACACAGAAAAACACGTAGCCTGCACTCAACAAATGAATTCATCATACAATGTATCCTATCCATCTACAGGCTCAAGATCTCACCAAGAACAGGTAAAAAGGTTGACGACATGTAGCATATGCAATTAAAACATGTTACCCCTAGATAGACATCTCTTTTCAACTCATTTCCTTTAAAACACTTGTCAAACCTACTCTCATGAAACTTAAAGGGACAACCATGACAAGGGACTAATCTAGTTTACTACCGGCAAGAAGCCTATTAGTGATTGAAACTTTAAGTTTTCGTATCCAATTAGCTTGCTTAAGGCGATGAAAAAATTTTAAAATTTTCAAAATTTTCAATTTTTACCAAATTTCATCGATTTCAATCACATTTCAATCGCTTCAAAGCTTTATCCACGAATCCCTTCCCGGGCTCCCACATCCCCACACTTGGGATACATTGTCCCCAATGTATGGTGCTTTTAAAATATAAGCCCGGGAAAACAAACTAACTATCCTAAATGAGCGGCTAACTCATCACAAAACAAAACAAACGAACACATCCCATTAAACAACACATAGAGTTTAAACACCACCAAACACAAGACATGAAACAAAAAATAAAAAGACAGTTAATTGTTCAGAAAGGAAAGAGCACATCGACCTGAACATGTCAGAGAGTGCTCACTGATATGATGGGCCCGGTGGTCCACCATAGTATCCGCCCAAATTAGCCTTAATCGTCAGCTCCGCTCCCATTTTTTCATAATATAACTCCGGTTGATAAGCGGCGGGCATCTTGCTAAGTGGCCCCTCTTTCCATTGAACTTCATACGGTATATCGGCCAAGCCGTATTGCGGTTCTATGACCAATGCTTGCGCTTCCTCCATCTCAGCATCCCTAATTTCGATTCCAGTGCCTCCCCTTTTCCTCTCTCTAGCCGGTGCAGCAGGTTCCACCGCTTTCTGTTTTCCTGCATCTCTTTTTCGACCCATCTGCGCACAGTTAGCCAAACAACACAACAATTAATCAATTTACTTCGGCTTAAAGCGCAATCAAGAACAAGTGTATGTTCCCGTGAACATCCCCACACTTGTTCTACATCATGACCATACTTATTAATTCGTGAAATCATTACCTATGAGGTCCGATTCACTACCTTCATAAAGAATTTCAGATTTTTATCATTAACGGCTTTTAAACAAGTTTTACATCATCATCAATGGTCATATGTTCATCTAAAAACATGTGTATACCCCTGCCCTTTTTAGTTCAGCAATTCAAGACAATGTTCATCAATGTATGTCTCTTAACATTCTCAATCAAACATAGTATGACTAATCATGCAAGAATCAAAAGCAAAAACAACTCACCATACCTTGACTTCATCAATTACAACGAATGCAGAGGCGAAAATCATACCTTTCTGTCTTAGGAGGCTTGTAAAAACACTTATATAACTTTAGATTCACGTTAGAAGAGAAACCCCCAAATTTGGAAATTAGGGTTCTTCGTTCTTGATCTGATTCGTGAGATTCTGGGTATTTTCAGAGGAAACCGAGGTTGAAGATGTGTTCCTCTCGAGAAAATACTCAAGATAGAGCTTTGAATCGCTTGATTTGATGGAGAAACGAGCAAGTTATGAAGGTTATAGCTATGGAGTTCTTGAAGAAATTAGAGGAAGAAGATGATGAATATTATAAAGTTGTAATGAAAGATCTGATGTAACGTGATGTTAAGAGGAGTTAAACATGGACCGGGCTTCATGATTAGGGTGTTATTCGTTTTAAAAGTCAACATACCCGACCCGACCCCTCAAACCCGCTGAAATACGACGTTCCGTGGCCCATGGTTCCGAACCGTGGGTCACGGTACATACCTGCTGCGCACCCAGGGATGATGAATTGTGGGTCACGATATGAAGTGGGGGTCACGGTTCCTTGAGGCTGCTCAAACAGAAACTGGGAACTTGGGGTCAAAGTCTACACTGGGGGTCACGGTTTGTGTCTTAATGCAATGCCTCTTATTCAACCATGGCCTAAGGTATGTGACGGGACCCATAACTCACGATCACTGTTTCTTTTATGTTTTGTGCTCATAACTTCTTCACACCTTATTATAAGTAAACATACATATTTATTTATTTATTTATTATTATTATTATTTTTTTAAGGGTTTTTTTTTAAGGGTTTTTTTTTTTATGGATGAATGGTTTTTAAGGATTTCGTTCGTTTCAAAGACCCATGTGACCTTTTCATTATAATTTTTGATAAAACCGAATGATTCGGTTTCTCATTCACATGCCCACTCCACCCCCCGTAAGAAAATCGTGTCGTCCTCGACACACAACTGAGATTAGCGACATACCTGGGTATCTTCAACATCCCCACACTTGCTTGAAACCGTGGGTAACTCACAAAACCTTTTCAAACCATCAAACAATGGAAAGACACGAAAAATAAAAAACAAAAGAAATATGTACCGAACATCCGGGTTGCCTCCCGGTAGCGCTAAGTTTTCGTCTTCAGCCGGACTTCTCAAGACCTGATGTACTCAGGGAGGTTCATCTGAATGCTTGCCTCCCCATTTCTCTCCATACATCATCGTCCAATCTTGTGGAAGGTTCGCAGCTCCACGCCAGTTGAGTTCAACCTCAGCCTTGTTGCCCCACTCACTCCCACCATCGGGTGGTTTTCCTGCAATTGCTCTTCCTCTCACAGCTGTCTTGTTCACCTGCCTTCCATCATTCGTTAACTCAGACCTGCAAAAATTACCACCACTCGAACCAATCTCATTAGTAGCACTTGTGGGACTCACATCATTCAGAAGATCATAAGCAATAGATTTTAAAAATACATTGAAATACAGCTTACGATTCTTGTAACTTAAAATTACCATCCCATTCCTGCTGTCTATTTGTGCATTTGCTGTATACAGAAACGGGCGACCCAAAATTACCTTCGGTTGTGCGTAGGTCGGTGCAGGTGCATAATCAACCACCATAAAATCGACCGAGTAGTAGAACTCGCCGAGCTGAATTACGACATCCTTTACAACCCCTCGAGGTTGCTTTAAACTTGCATCAGCAAACATGGCCATTTGATCAATTGCGTGTAACGGACCAAAGTCGTACTGGTCATAAAGGCTACCGGGAAGAACACTCATCCCAGCTCCATAATCCAACAATGCCTTGTGGATTTTGAACTTTCCCACTCGAATCGAGACGACCGGCTCTCCTGAGTCACACCCATCTCCATCCTCATTTGCGCCACTTAAACCTGCAATCACATGGGAAACAGAAGAAGTTAAAAATTTATCATTCAAATTGTTTTTAGGAACGAAACTTACCCCGCTGACTGGTATATTCTTCCCGTGCTTGGGGTTCGTTTGAGTGTCACTGGGAAGCTTCCCGTTTTGCTGCTTCAACTCCTTCACATCGGTTGCAAGTTGGGCCATTTGTGTGGTTAATGACTGGACGGCTTTATCTCGCATCTCATCCTTTTGAGCACGATTTTGCAGTTCAAGCCTTTGATTTTGTAATTCGAGCTGAATTGATTTCAACACCTCCATCATATCGTTACTCCCCGAAGTGTTAGAAGACCCAGTTGGTCCTCTTTGATCGTTTTGGTAGCCACCCTGAAAGTTACCTTGAAATCGGTTCTGATTGAAGTTTCTTTGACCACCAGATTGATTGGTGCCTTGAAATCCCGGATTTAGCTGATTACTTGCATTCCCATAACTAAAATTCGGGTGATTTCTTAGGCCCAGGTGATATGTGTTGGATTGCATGTTGAAATTTCTTCCACCACCCCCACCTTGCACATAATTAACGTCTTCACTTTCACCAATAATGGCTGGGCATTGATCCGCTATATGCCCTAGATCTCCACAATGTCTACACAATGGAAACTGACCATTTACCTCCGGTGGATTCTCTACTGCTCTCACTGTCGAATGTCGTGCACTTCTAGAGGATTGAGCTTTGCGTTTTGACGCCCTTGCGGTTCTTTCCAAATATTCCCAATCATCTTCTTCATAATTCATTCCAAAAGTACCATTGGATATTGAATTTACATCCCTGGCATCTTCATATGTTAGGCCTTCGTGGAATGTATTAATAAGCTCCCACAAATATATCTCATGATGTGGACAGTTCTTGAGCATCATTTTGAAACGATTGAACGCTTCGTGAAATAACTCACCGGGCTGTTGTCGAAACCCTCGAATATCCTTCCTTGCATTGTTCGTACGCAAATGAGTATAGAACTCATCTAAAAATTGTTGTTGCATTTCGCCCCATGTGAAGATCGAAGCTGACGGTAGCGAATGAAACCATTGTTGTGCTTTGTCTTCAAGTGTGAATTGGAAAAGTACCAATTTCACATCATCAACTGAGAAACCTTGGCTGCTGATTGTGTTGCAACGGGCATCATATGCAGCAATGTGTAGATATGGTTCTTCATGTGCGTGACCATGAAACTTAGGCAGACTGGATATTGATTGTGTTCGTACTTCGAATGACCGCTCTCCTTGTAATTGCGGGATTACAACCGGTGATGGGTTGTTAACTATAGCATGCCTGAAGTGGCTCTCTATGCCTCGAACTGGACCTTGATTATTTCGTCGTGGAATTCCTTCCGGTAAAATCACCGGTCGGTGTAGGTTTCGTGGCAGCGGTCTTGCCTGACCCTGCATCTGAGGTACCGGCGGTGGTAATGGAATGTCCACCACCGGCCTTCTCGGAGCCGGCTGCTGATTGAGTGGGTCAGGTTGATGATATTGTTGTGGTATCTGTTGTATTGGCGTTGGTTGCACATATTGTTGATACCCTACGTTCTCTTGATTGACTCTCTCGGCCGCACCCAATCCGACTGTTTGCCTCTCATAGCTACCCGTGTTAACCACTTGTCTCTCGTTTTGGCCCACGTAGTTATCATATTCCTCATAGCCATCATCAAAATCTCCTGAGTTATTTCCTTGATCATAAATGGTCGACCTGTAAAGATGTGGCATTGGCTGACTTTGCTGTGAAATAACTGGTCGGGCGGCTGGCGGAATTGATGTTGCATTAGGTGCTTGAGGTTGACTCGGTAATGGAGTGTCATCAGGAATGATTCTAACGTAAGGAGACGAGTGCTGTAAATTGACAGTCTGGATTGTAGTTGGGTATTGAAGAGATGTTGTTTGGGTGGAAGTTGGTTGAATGTTATCAAGGTTTGGGAAAAAGGATGAGAATGATGGTACTGGAGATGTAGAAGTAGGTTGTGTAGACTGTGGTGGTGGCGGAACTGGTATGGTAGTGTTTGGTGAAGGGTTAGTGGGTGTTGGTGAGAATTGTTGTTGTTGAAGTGGGTTTTGCGGTTGTTTCTCCGGAGTTGCTGAGTTCTCCATTGTCTTAGATGTTGATATAGGTGATTGTAGGATCTTGTTCTCACGATGTAGTACTCGCTTTATATGCTTTACTGTTCTCTTGAAAATTAGTAAACGGATATAACATGATGACCATGGTATTTTGGAAGAAAATAACATGCTAGTTTGGTAAAAGCATGAATGGGTCAAAAGTATCATAATTGAATTTTAAGTCGAGAGCTTGAAATCTAAGATTTTTGTGAATTCAGATGCAGGATTTTACTTCATATGAATGAGAATCAAATTACGGTCATGTAGGAAAAAGAATCGAGTAAAACGGACTTGTATAGCAAAACTTATGCAGGTTTTAAGTTGTTAAATGTTAATTTTCGTAGCTGGGCAAGTGCAGCAACAATGAAACAAACCTGCTGTGAAAAACAGGCCGTCGCGCTACTGATGTCTGTCGTTATGGACATACAAAAACCTATTTAAACTATTAGTATAGAATAAGCAGAGTATCGAACCAAGGGAGGACTGTGGAAAGCGTTTTTATGCTAAGTATTGATTAATTGTTACTGAAGTGAGAAATTGGTTTGTTTGATTATGTGAAAGAACTAAATTAACGAGTAAAAAGTGTGATTTGAATCAGTAGGAAGAAAGATGGTTCCTCCAAATTTCAGGTTTGCAAACAAGTTCAGTTATGTGTTTCATCAAAACATTCACATAGACATAAATGTTTAACCTAATTAACCAATTGTGATAACCAACGACTAAGTACTCCGGTCAATACATAACGGGAGGTTATCGAATGATTATCCATTACAATTACAAACCCTAACCCCATGTCAAATATATCTCAATTACTAGAACTCTCAGGAACTAAATGCTTAGAAATCAAGGTTTAAATAAATGCAACCAGTCAGTCAATTAAATCCATGGTGAAAAGCATCGGATGCTTAGATCACCAAGTTACAATGATTAGAAACACATAAAAGTACCTAATTACACAAACCCTCCATCCGGAGGAAACCACTAGGAGATTAGCCGCTCATCTCGCACGAAGAATCTTCAAAAACTTGAATTGATGAAGAAATCATGGTTGATTCGGTGATGAAATTGAGAATCTTGATGGAATTGGAGTGAAAAAGTCTTCAACTTTTTGTATCTTGATGCCTTGGATCGATTGTGAATGATAGATCATGAGAAACTAGGGTTTTTATCTCATAAAAGCCCATTAAAAGCACCAAATTCGCGCCCCCTTATTGCCCAGCTTCACCCACGGTTCAGAACCGTGGGTCACAGTTCACACAGAGCTGGCAATATTCCTCCACCATGGGTGAAGGTCTGAAGTGTGGGTCAAGGTGTAAAGTCCCTGTGTTTTTTTTTTATCCTTGCATGCCTGAACCTTGGGTGAAGGTGTAGTATGTGGGTGATGGTCTAGAATTGCTGTTGAAACATATCTCTACCATCCTAAACCATGACCCATATATGACTTTCAGCAAATGTCAACATTGACCCCTCTACTTTATACTTCCACTTCTCTTCACATATAACCATCATATACCTTTCATTTAATGACCCGGAGACCCCTCAAACTTCAATATCACTTATTTCTTCAATATTTCAACTATAATTAACTTCCAATTAATTACCAAACGGCCCCTATACTTTGTAGAATCTTGTTTCTTGCACATTTAGGCACAAAGCAACTTCCAATTAAGTACCGAATGGTCCCTGAACTTTGTTCTTTCATACTCCTTTCACTCGTGGGCCTTCATATCACCCGAACAAACTTCAATATTCATCCTCGAGCTGCAATATCCCATCCAAAGCTCACAACTTCATCTTTAACCATCGTAAATGCACCGATTTACGTGTTTTACCTACAAATCACCAAAATCTCATAGTTACTTCATTCCAGTCAAATAAACACATCAAATACACATAAAACATGATAATTAACCACTCTATAGCTCGGGTTTTACCCTCTCCATCAGCTACGCGACGACATATTAACATTACGGTCGCGCGACGCGACCATCGTCGCAGGCCGCGAAGGATGACTAGAGAACGGTCGCGGGGCGCGACCGCCTATTATTTCAGAAGTTTTGTTTCTTTTCTATCAGAATGAAGCTTCCGCACGGCGTTTTGATGTCGTTGTAAATGACGAACTTATAAATATAAATTATGTTGTAAACTTTTAAATTGTAAAAGTTTTAAATTACTCGAATTTCTAAGAATCCTTAATTGTAATTACATGTTAAATTTTCATTTTATATACGAAAACTTTTAAAATATCGGATTTACAAGATGAGTGTTACAAGTTGGTAATCAGAGCTCATGGTTGAAGGGTAAAGTGTTCGGTTCGAGGTTTGATCGCAGATCCGGTAAGTACAAGTACGTTAATGGTCTAGTATGATTAAAGTGTTGTGAACAACACATAGGGTATCGTGTAATACACGTTACACCAACGAAAATGATTAGTATAGTTAACGAAATCACGTGCAGTAAAAAGCCTTGTATTACAATACGTGCATTTATTAATGTTGAAATTACTAACTTTTGTAAATGTTTAGTTGAAGGATACTCGCATCTGAAGATGACAAGAGTTGAACGAATTGTGGATATGACGGTGGAACGGTCCGAGGTATGACAAGCAGAGCATACTCGCATCTGAAGATGACAAAATACGAAACCATGAATTATGGTAAAAATGGTTAAATAGTAATCCGGACATGGACTAACGAATATATAAAGGAATTTGAAAGGACACCATTTGGCATAAGCCATAACGGGTCAAACAAAAAGAAAACGATTCCTAAGTAAGATGAATTCAAAAATAAACCGGGATAGGTGAAAGGGGGATGAAATGGTAATTAAATACCATCTCATAATGATAATTAGTCATTTCGACTAAACGGGTCAAATGGTGTTGTTAACACCATTTGTCAATAATATTTGATGATCGCTTGTCGAGTTTTGTGATTTCAGGAATTATCACATGGTTCGCATTGCTATTAACTAGAAACCTATAGCAAAAGGTATTTAAACGGGTCAATTTTATGACCCGAGCCAGGTACGCAGGTTTAGATTTATAGCTAAAGGTGATATTTTGGTCAAATAATAGCGGAAGTCCTTCGTCGCATAAATGAAGGGCTAAATAATTGTCAAAACTCCTTGAGGGGTGAATAGAGTAAACAACATTTAAAGAGTTGTTTTGAATTAAGCGTCTTGTTAAATTTAGTCTTTGAATACGTATAAAGATGGTGATAGGATGTAGACCTATAGAAGCATGATTTAAGCCTAAAAATGTAAAATACTCGTAACGGGTCAAAACGGGTATATATATGCAAAATGGGTTAAGATTTCTTAAGGAACCCGTAGAGTTGAATCTTGAAAATTAGTAAACAGATATAACATGATGACCATGGTATTTTGGAAGAAAATAACAAGCTAGTTTGGTAAAAGCATGAATGGGTCAAAAGTGTCATAATTGAATTTTAAGTCGAGAGCTTGAAATCTAAGATTTTTGTGAATTTAGATGCAGGATTTTACTTCATATGAATGAGAATCAAATTACGGTCATGTAGGAAAAAGAATCGAGTAATACGGACTTGTATAGAAAAAGTTATGCAGGTTTTAAGTTGTTAAATGTTAATTTTCGTAGCTGGGCAAGTGCCGCAACAATGAAACAAACCTGCTCTGAAAAACAGGCCGTCGCGCTACGCGACGGCATATTAACATTACGGTCGCGCGACGCGACCATCTTTGCGGGCCGCGAAGGATGACTAGAGAACGGTCGCGGGGAGCGACCGCCTATTATTTCAGAAATTTTGTTTCTTTTCTATTGTTGGCCCTTAGAACTTGATTATACGTGATTAAACATGTCAAAAATAACAGTTTGTGTGGTTTTGGCAATAGGTGAATGCTCCCAAAATGTCCGGATGAAGATCAAGCGATTTACAAGAACCGAACAAATCAGAATGAAGCTTCCGCACGGTGTTTTGATGTCGTTGTAAATGACGAACTTATAAATATAAATTATGTTGTAAACTTTTAATTTGTAAAAGTTTTAAATTACTAGAATTTCTAAGAATCCTTAATCGTAATTACATGTTAAATTTTCATTTTATATACGAAAACCTTTAACATATCGGATTTACAAGATGAGTGTTACAACCACTTTCGTTTAGGTCAGTGGCTGGACCATTTATGATTAAACCGAAAGTCAAAGCTTAATTATGATATGTTTGACTTTTCGGTTTTAAGCTAATTAAAAGGACTAAGCAGGGATTAAAACTCTTACTAATGGTCCTTTCTATCTTTTCTACACTTGGCAATCTTCTCCTAATGCTTGCAAGCTCCAGAAGTGTGTTTTTGAAAGTTGTTGCAAATAAGTGTGCATAAGAACAAGAACACTAGCTCCTTATATACTAATTTCCAAGTGTTTGGATCTTATGCAGCTGTAATGGAGGCTCCTAGGATCATCCCAGGTGTCCTAGTGGTAAAATAAATCCGTCCAACAGCCCCTTGTATCGATTACAAGGTGTTAAAGTCGGTTCTGCAGCTGAACCTGCACCTGTCCAAAGGTTTCTGCGCTGGGTAGTTCTACGCGGCCCGCGTAGGATCTAAAGGGGGCTTACGCGCCCCACGTAAACCTGTTGTTCAGGTTAAAATATTTTAAAACTTGGCAGAATCAGTCCCTGGCCATTTAAAACCTTATACAACCTTATTTTTGACATGTAAGGCCCTTGTAGTTAGTTTGTAGAGGCCCAAGGTTGTATAATCAAACTTCGTTAGGCTCGGTTTCATTAAATATCACTATAAACGCAAGTTTCATCATATTGACACTTTTCACCCAAAGTCTTGAAAACTTGCTTAACGATCTCGAAACCACGTGAAATTTATACCACTTATTCTTGAGAGTATATTTGAATATTTCGAAGCCTCGGGTTCGTTAAAAGGTCACTCAGAGGTCAGAATTAACGTGTTGACACGTTTAACCCTTGTAGTTTTATAATCTTCCGATTATTTTCACAAACGGCTTCTTATATCCAATTAATCACTCATTTAAGAATACATTCTTCACGTATGGTCATTCAGAGGCTCAAGTTTGGCATGTTGACACTTTTAGTCCCTTCGCATACATATATTCACTGTTTGTCAACTTTAGTCCTTTAAACTCAATCTTTCACATATTTAGAGTTTAGGACACGTGTCTTTACATAATTGGACACGTTTTTACGTGGTGTTACACAACCCCAACCTTATATTGTGCCTCGCATACGTGAGGCATTGCACTTTGCGCCTCGCGCTTTGGACCATATTCTTTTGGTGCGTTTTGCGCTTTTAAAACTAAGACTTGTATAGATTAAAAATGACAAATTTATATATTCGTATATCTTCGCCTTTAAAAACACCTAACGTGCCAGTCGCTGTTGAGTGAAAATATGAACCAACTTTCGCATAGCAGTTATTAGAAAATTATGTATCCTTTTTGGATATATTCGTTTATAAGACTTTTGATCCTATAGTGAGGTATCGTAAAGGACTAGAAATGTATCCGGTAAAGCCATATTTATATTTAGAATAACTGAGATTGTAATCAAGAAACCAATCATTCAGTTATGTTCTTTTATGACACTATTTTATAGTTTGATTACAGTTATATGGTTAGAAACATATTCATTTTGTTCCGGTTCATCCATTTATATCCATATCCACAAGATAGATATGTTGGCTACAACTGATCTTGCACTTTCGCTAGACAGGCTGCAACCATAACATAAACAGACCACATTCCATTACTTGATTTTTAAATCAACAAACCATTAACCACCCATAATTTATATACCCTTAATTTACAACATTTGTGTGCATAGAGGTGTGTCTCTCATGCTTTGGGAGGTTTTCGAAAAAAAATGATTTTTCACTTTTAACCCAAAAGTATTTCTTTTTACTTATAACACAAACTTTCATCTTTTTCAATTTCACCTCACAACTTTTGTACTTTCAACTGGGTACCCTATACTTTTCATCTTACTCAATTTTTTTGTTTTACGTTCCGTTTTGAATATTGCGAGTTAACACAACGCAACGTGTGTGTGGATCAACGTTTTTACGTTGTCTATTTTTCCCGTTTGATAAATTCGTCACAACGTGCCCCGACTAACCCGAACTTAAATGGGTCAGTTATCGGGTAACTTTTTCACGGCCAAAAACCCGAAACCCAAAGAACAATCATACCTTTGGGAATTGAAGGGAATGAATCTTTGATACATGTCTTTGTATGAATGGTTAGATAGATTTGTTATTAGGTGATTGATTGTGATCTTAGTATCTTACTGTAAAGAAAATGCAATTTGAACTTATGTTTAAGGCATAGATAGTTTGTTACATTACACCTAACAATGTGTATTAATAATTTAATGCGCATAGGCCAATAAGTTAGCTGACTTTAATCATAAGCATTCGTTTTTTCTTTATTAGTAAAATAAATAATTAAAGTAAGCTATATGTCTAATGATAACAGGACTAATCCAGATCACCGAAGATCTGTTGCAGCATGCTTGGTTCAAGGAGTATACATCTTAGAGCGGGACCGTCAAGAAAACCGTCAAGCATCAGAAGCTCTCGCTCCTCCATGGTGGAACTTCTTCCAGTTTGACTTACACAGTCAACTCATAGACGGCGCCAATTCATGCATCTTTGGTGCCATCTACAAATCCAAACACCCACCTTCACAACACACCCCATCTTACGTCATCGCTTTCCATGGCACGTTAATCAAAAGCAACGCGTTCTCACGTGACTTGGAACTCGACATCCACATCATAAAAAAACGGGCTGCATCTAACATCAAGATTCGATGTCGCTATGCAAGTGGTTAGAAACCTGGTAGGAAGTCAAGCGTTAAAGTCAAACATTTGGTTGACGGGCCATTCGTTAGGATCCGCAATGGTGTTACTTGCAGGAAAATGAATGGCGAAAACCGGGATCTTTCTTGATTCGTATCTTTTATATTACAACTTGCGCTTCCTATGTTTAATGTAAACTAAAAACCCCTGACTTTTTTTTGGGTGCCAGAATGTATATACAATGAAGCATACATCATTTAACTATCCCATGTAGCCGGTAAAACCTTGCATTGCCATGAAGTGTGGGGGATTTTACACGCATACACACCTTATATAGTATTTTCTTTTTTGTAATCGTTTGAAGGCTTGATTTATTTTCCCACCCCTTATTGTCGACCCCGCCGCAACGCGCGGGTTTTCCACTAGTAATAATAAAAGAGTGGAATGGTGTTCGTCCATATTGTTTGTGTGTTTATGGATTATTTTCCGAGATGCATGGTTCTAAAAACCTCAAAAAACACATTTTTTTCAAAGCAATATTAGAACACATTGTCATTAGTTATACTTGGAGGATAGATATCGTAAATATGGTTATTATAAATAACCTCGCCATTGTAAACGCTAACTACACAACAATACAATCACAATTACACACCGATAAATGTGTTTAGCTTGGTATCAGAGCCAAACTTTCCTCGATGCACTACTGTCGTATGTCCGCCACATCGTTTCCATACCACCACACTTTTCTTCTTCTTTTCTTTGATTTGATCACTATCGATTCCTCACAAAAGCATCACAAACCTTTCTTTCAGTTTGTTTTTTGTGTTTGATGCTAGTTTTTTAGTCCAAATCGGATTTTTTGGAACATATCTGCGAAACCCTTTAACCGGCGACAGTCGCCCGTGATCCAGCGACACTTTAGCTGACAATGCATGTTTACCAACGACACTAGCTAAGTGACATTACTTAGCGACTTTCCCAAATGCAAGTTCACTTTGCTCTTAGCGACACTCGTCAAGCGACATTGCTCAGCTCGCTAGAGACTTTCCAGCGACACTCCCGAATCATCAATAACACTTCTCTAGGAGACAGTCCTTTGCCTGCCGGCGACATACAAATGGCCACAATTGCCCCTTGTTTCCACAAGAGAAAGCCACGAATAATTCTCACAAATTTGTGTTCACTTTGTCACCAACCAACTATGGTTTTTGGAAACCATGCCTGAACCTTGTTGGATCGTTGTGTGACCCTAATGAGTCAATCTGAAGAGTTCAACATCAAAATCAAAGGCGGAATCAATGAAATTGACGTAACACAGCTTGATACTTTCTAATTATCTTCTCTTATTGATTTCCTGAGCTTTTACAATTCAAATAACAATCTGGCAGCACCTCGGCTCTGAAACAATGTTCTAATTCCGTTTCAAATGAAACAACACGATCAGGTATTTATAGGAAACTAATTCCGTTTGAAACTGTCCAAACAAGACTTAATTTCGTGCGGAATTAACTCAAGCGGTATTATGTTTCAAGCGAAATTACCAATTCGAGCGGAATTATAATTCCAAGCGGAAATATAATTTCAAACGGAATTACCTATAAATTTCATTTCTCGTTTTGTGTGCCCTGATCTATCTAATACAATACAAGACTTGATAAAGACGAAGTTAATAGATATCAGTGACTGAAACCGCGTTGAAGCTGTCAAGTACATCAGCGATCCGATCATGGAACGATACAACGTTTCATCTACCTACTCTCCGGTGAGATCAGGGTTTATCCCATGGTTCGTCGCTAATGGGGTGGAAGCTGGAGTAGAACTTGACATCCCAAATTTCTCTAAGATATCATGAACATACTTCGTCTGAAGTATGAAAATTCCCTTAGGCAGTTGATCAAACTGAAGTCCCAAGAAGAATTTCATCTCACCCATCGATGACATTTCAAATTTCTGCTTCATAACTTTTTCGAAATCTTTGCACAGACTTTCTTTTGTAGACCCAAATATGATGTCGTCCACGTATATCTGAACTATCAGAAGATGACCGTCGACTTCTTTGGTGAAGAGATTGGCATCCACTTTTCCACGGATGAAGCTGTTGGCAAGTAAGTGTTGAGACAATGTCTTGTACCAAGCTCTCGGGGCCTGGTGTAAACCATATAGCGCCTTATCCAGCAAATAAACCTTGTCTTTGTGGATTGGATCGGTAAAGCCCAGTGGCTGTCCAACATAAACCTCCTCTTTTACCTTCCCATAGAGAAATGCCGATTTAACATCTAGCTGATAAACTTTAAAAATTTTCCAAGATGCAAATGCTAGGAAGATTCTGATTGCTTCAAGTCTAGCCAAGGGAGTATATACTTCGGTGAAATCTATACCCTCCTGCTGACTAAAGCCCTGGACTACGAGTCGAGCTTTGTTACGAATAATAACCCCTCGATCATCCCTCTTGCACTTGAACACCCACTTGGTGTTTATCTTCCTGTGACCATCAGGCAAGTCTACCAATATCCACACTCCTAACTTCTCAAACTGACTCAGCTCCTCTTGCATCGCGTTGACCCAAGAATCTTCAGTTAGTGCTTCCTTATATGTTCGCGGTTCAATCTGCGAAATAAAACAACTAAGTGAAAACTCAGTTTGTAACGGAGCAACTGTTGAATAAAAACAAGTAAAGCCTTGGTCAAGTTGACGTCTAGTGCGAACGCCTGATTGTAATTCTCCAATAATCAACTCTTCTGGATGGTACGAAAGAGTTCTCGGCATCACCTCGCCTGGAACATCTACCTCGCCTTCCAAATTTGTGACATTCTGATTTGCACCTTGTTCATTGACTGGAATTGTTTGACTTGATATCTGGATCTGCTCCCCCTCAGAGTCTGAATCACCATGATCAAATACAGGCACGTTATCAGATTCTAGATTATCATTGACTGCCGTCTGAATATCATGAGCAACTTCATCTTGTTGAATATCATCATGTTCTCCAACATTGCTTGGACCTGGTTCATCGTCATTAGAAGCTTGTCGTTGATGAATATAAGTTTATGCTGGGAATCTTTCCTGCGATTTTTCATATTCTCTCAAAATATCTAACTCATCAAAGAAATCTGGTTCTTCTTCAATCATGTCAAACGAATCCCACAAATTATCGTAATTAAAACGCCATGAGTCGCCTGGATTCTGCGGTGGCATTGTGTAACCTTGGCATTCAACATTGTGTGCTTCAATAATCCGCTTCAAGCTTGGAACAAAGACTCGTTTCAATGGACTTGAGTATCCCACAAATATTCCTTCAATGCTCTTTGCACCAAACTTTCCAAAAGGCTCTAGAACAGTGCAGGGATACCCAAACGGTTCTAAATACTTCAGGTTTGGTTTGCGGTTATTGATCAGCTCGAAACATGTTTTGTTGAATTTCTTTACTGTGAGAACCCGGTTGAGTGTATAGCAAGCGGCTGACACTACTTCTTCCCAAAAATTGACTGGTAATTTCGAATCAGCAAGCATCGTCCTGGCCGTTTCAATTAGCGTCCTGTTCTTTCGTTCAGCTACCCCATTCTGTTGTGGAGTATAAGGAACACTAAATTCTTGAAATATACCTCTCTCATCATAATACTCTTCCATCTTGTTGTTCTTAAACTCAGTACCATTGTCACTCCTGATTCTTCTGATTCGAGTTTGGTACAAGTTTTCAATTTTTCTGAACAACGCCATCAAACTTTCAAACGTCTCATCTTTTGTTTTCAAAAATGATACCCACGAAAATCTGGAATAATCATCAGTTACTACAAGACAGTAGAGATCTCCAGTTAAGCTTTTGACATTCACTGTACCAAAAAGATCCATATGAAGTCTCTCTAACGGTCTCGAAACTGAGTTGACCTTCTTTTGAGGATGTGATTTCTTCTTTTGCTTGCCTTTGATGCAGCTAATGCACTCCCCTTCCAGATGAAAACCTTTCACATGAACACCAGTAACTAAGTCGTTATGCACCAGGTGATTCATTTTTCGTAAGTGAATATGGCCCATCTTTCGATGCCATAACTTTGATTCTTTTTCCGTTGCTCTTGACATAAAACAGTTAGCCTGACTCGTGGTAGTAGTTGCTACACTCATGTCCAACACGTACTGATCATTGACTCTGGGCGCTCCCATGATAACCCATTCTTCGGGAACAACAAATCCTGGTTTCAAGATCAAACATTCTTTGTCTGTAAAGTGCGTTGTATACATACGATCACAAATCTGAGAGATGCTCAGAAGATTGTTTTCAAGCTCGGTGATATAGTTTACTCTTTAAAACGTGACGATTCCATTCGATAGAGTTCCTTCACCAACTATTCGACCACCCTGATTTCCTGCGAATCCCACGTAACCTCCATTAAACCCTCTAACATCGTACAGTAGGGTCTTCTTCCCCGTCATGCGCCGAGAAGCTCCACTATCCATAATCCATCGTGAAACGGATCTTGGAAGGTCCTGCACATATCACAATCACTTAGTTAGAAGTTGATGCCACCCAAGCCTATTTTGACTCAGGTAGCTTGACTTTGATGTGAGTTTTAGCAGTGTAAAGTGGCAGAAAATTCTTATCATTCATCTTGTTGGATCGTCGTGTGACCCTAACGAGTCAATCTGAAGAGTTCAACATCAAAATCAAAGGCGGAATCAATGAAACTGACGTAACACAGCTTGATACTTTCTAATTATCTTCTCTTATTGATTTCCTGAGCTTTTAC
Organism: Helianthus tuberosus; assembly: GCA_030545235.1. NCBI lineage: Eukaryota > Viridiplantae > Streptophyta > Magnoliopsida > Asterales > Asteraceae > Helianthus > Helianthus tuberosus. Next base: position 15,860 of record JARYGA010057156.1, on the reverse strand, counting down.
AATTCAAATAACAATCCGGCAGCACTTCGGCTCTGAAACAATGTTCTAATTCCATTTCAAATGAAACAACACGATCAGGTATTTATAGGCAACTAATTCCGTTTGAAACTATCCAAACAAGACTTAATTCCGTGCGAAATTAACTCAAGCGGTATTATGTTTCAAGAGAAATTACCATTTCGAGCGGAATTATAATTCCAAGCGGAAATATAATTTCAAACGAAATTACCTATAAATTTCATTTCTCGTTTTGTGTGCCCTGATCTATCTAATACAATACAAGACTTGATAAAGACGAAGTTAACAGACATCAGTGCACCAACAAACCTTTTCTTATTACCAACACTAGTATAGGTATATTAGGGGATCCATTCTATGACCAGGCCAATCCATTGCAACTGGATCAGATGCAACTGCTAGCTCACGGTCAATCCCAACTATACCACATGGTTCACAATGATGCTCATGTTCGGATGATTCTCACCTCCACAATTTCATAAGCTTCTTTCTCTCATGTTCAAGGAAGCAGTACTGCCTGTAACCTTTGGTAATCTCTTGAACAAGCTTATGTTCTCTTGATACAAGATAATGTTGGTAGCCTAGTGTTGTCATAGGTTGTTGTATGGTGTTTAGAATGTGTTTAGATTGCATGTATAGAGCTTGGTTTATGTGTTACATATATTACAAACTGAACTCGGCGAATGAGCCAACATTCGCTAGGTGTATCTAGTGAATGGCAGCTGCTTGTAAGTACAGCACAATCGTTGTTTTGATCAGAACTCTAAAACCTAAGCTAATTTTCAGTCTGCTTTGTAAACCTATGTGTGTAACCAACTTCTTGTAGTTTTGAATCAGAAACCGAAGCTTATTTACCTTATGTGTATTCCCGACACAGCGTACGCCATCCTCAGCACAGGATCCGTTTTCCACTCATTTGTGCTTCAATCAATGCATCTTGTGCTCCAAACTAGAGTAGGGTGCGCTCCCCTAGTGCAGCTTGCACTGGAGGCTTGTTTTCCTATATTTCATACTCAGCTCGCCGAAATAGTCAAGTTTCATATATTATGGCTCACGTAATTCATTTTCTAGCCCCATATAGGCCTATTTGAAGTTTTTGACCCTTTTCTTTGATCCATTTTCCATCTACATGCTTCCTCACTCCCGTTTAGCTCCCGAAAAGCATCCTTTAAGCCCCGGATACCTGCAATTCATATAATTTTCAAAGTAACCATGTTTTATACCAACAAACACTTAAAACACATAATTAAACATATAAAAACATGGTTACATATCATCCCCTCATTATTGCATTGTTTCTATCTTGTGTCGATGTTGAAAATTAGTTATGCCAAATTCACTCTATTTGGTATAAAGGTTAATAAGGTTGAAGTGTGGTCTATGGCAAGAATCATTGGATGTAAACCCAGGGATCGGCCATGTTCTTATCTCGATCTAGTTATGGGGTCCAATATGAATCGCATATCACATTGGGGTCCAATGTTACACGCTTAAGACATAAAACTTTCCTTATGTAAGTCGTTGGTGATCACAGAAGGGGGTAGACCCATCCTTTTGAAAGTTGTTATGGAGACTTTGCCTACATTTTTTTTTTCTCATTATATAAGGCTCTAGGCAAAATCATTGATAACTTAGAGGCGAAAAGGAGCATTTTTTTCTAGCTGGCAATGAAGGGAAAAGAGAATGTGTTGGGTCAGTTGGGAGAAAATAGCAAAGCCTAAAGACGCAGGTGGGTTATGGCATACCCCGCATCGATATACGAACATTGCTTTACTTACAAAATGGTGGTGGCATTATAAGAACGAACCAAATGCATTATGGAGAAATGTGATTAAAACTTTGAATAATTCTAAAAACTCTTGGCTATTTATCCCGCACACAAGCAACTCTTCTGGAACGTGTAAAACAATTGTGTAACTGGATATCCTAGTGGAAAAATTGAAAGTGAATCTTGTGAGTGTATTCAAGGGGGTAGTCGGATCGGGTGATAATATCCATTTTTGGCTAGAATCGTGGGTGGTTCAAGAGCCTTTAAAGAATGTCTTCCCTACCTCATTTCAAGTGGAAAAGGAAAAAAATTCCTTGGTAAATATCTACTTGGTGAAGGACAGTCAAACATTTGATTGGAATGGAAATGGAAGAGGCTTAGCTTCAATCAAGTCAAGTAGAAAATGAAGAATTCATGGAGTGCTTAATTTTGTTGCAGCGCGTTTCCTTATCTCAATGTCTAGATATATGGACTTGGCCTAAGGATAATATGTTGTTTAAGAACTCTATGCTCCACAAATGATTTTAGGATCATCTTTATATACATAGAAGTTATAACACAATACCAAAAGAACAGGATAATTACAAATACATACAAAAGAAATATAAAACTACAAGTTTGGTGGGTTAATAGATAAGTTGGGTTTGTTCTCGGTAGCATCAAGGAAAAAATCTTGTTTAATGCCTCGGGGCGTTTGGGTTCGTGAGAGTGGAAGGGGAATTGTTGGAGACCTAAGAAAGTTGATAAGTTTATGTGGATTGTGGAAAGCCTATATAGATCGTCTTCCGACTATCCTAGCACTGAACAAGAGAAAAGAAACATCAACGTGGGTCCTATTGTTTCTAGACTTTGTTGGGAAGGAGGAGGAGACTAGTGAGCATTTATTGACTGCTTGCAATTATGCTACCTTGGTCTAGCAAGTAGTTAGTGCTTGGTAAGGCGTCCCGGCTATCTACTCCTTCTCAATGCAGAATTTGATTAATATCCATAAATCGATGAAGTTGAGTTGTAGGACGAATAAGGTTATCCAGTCTAGGTGATCATTTTTACTGCATGTTAAAGCATCTGGAAAGCTAGAAATGAGTTTATTTTTTAAAGCAAATAGACTAGTATATTTAGGTGATCCGTAGTGGGGCGGTATGCCCGTTGATAGCGCCGCCAAAACGCCGGGAACACCAAAACGATCGGCGCTATGTTTCAAAAAATTGGGATGGCGCGATATTGATAACGGCGGTATGGGGGAGAGTTTCAATCCTTTGACCAATCAAAAAGTAGTTAATGTTTTTTTAATTAATTAATAAAAATGAAAATTAATAATTAGGTAATGATGGGTAGGGGCTTTATGACTACGAGCTCTAGTGATATAACGCCCCATAAAGCCCCTGTGTGACGTGGCACGACACGTGTCGCATAACGCCCACAAAGGGGCTTTATGACTACGGATGGCCTTAATACAGTGGAAGATATTAAATCGTTGGGTTATCTTTGAATTAAAAATAACTCTCCTTTTAAGAGTTTAATATAGAAAAAGTGGTGTAATTTTCATCATACTCAGTAAATCTCACCAATAGCAAAGCTAAGGTAGGGTCTGATGAGGGTAAGATGTAGACAACCTTACCTCTACCCCGTAGGTATAGAGAGACTGTTTCCACTAAGACCCCCGACTCGATAGTAGTTTTGTATCAAGCCTTGGACATAAGGCACATAACACTCAGCAATTGGGACAAAGTCCGAATAGTGCATGACCCCCGTTGTCTTTCGGCTATCAACGACACCACATGATGCATGATTAACCACCCCCGCTTTTAACCTTATTTTCACGAAATTGAAATTAGTAAAATAACGTCAAAATTAGCGCACTTTCACTTTTGCTCCATAAGGGCCCACACGTATATACATTATATGCACATACCATAAGTGAGGCATTATTGGTGTAATTTTATGTTTCATTAAAAAAATAGGTCTCTTTGTTTTTAGTAAAGGTTACCATTATAAAATTAAGAGTTAAATACCATTTTAGTCCTTGTAGTTTGGGTTGTTTTGTTAGGTTAGTCCAAATGTTTCATTTTTCGCCCGTGGGTCCAAAAAGGTTTCACCGTTGCCATTTTAGTCCACTGGGTTAACTTAATCCAATTTTTCTGTTAGCAAGAATGCCAATTCGGTCATTTTATATGTAATTCTGTTAACTTGAAGGGCAATTCGACCATATAAAATGACAACATTGCCCTTCTCATTAACAGAATAAATGGATGAAGTTAACCTAGTAGACTAAAATGACAACAGTGAAACCTTTTTGGACCCACAGGCGAAAAATGAAACCTTTGAACTAAACTGACAAAATAGCCCAAAACACAATGACTAAAATGACATTTAACTCAAAAATTAATCTTGTGATTTTTTGTTTGTTTGTAGATGCATGAAGTGAGATGTGACAGCCAATCAAGGAGAGAAAGCCCAAAAGGGTCCTAATATTAACACATGGGAAAAACCTATTTACACATGGTGTATACGGGCCATATAATGTTATACGGCCCGTATATAATTTAAAAAACTAACAAAGTCTGTGCCAGCAGACTTTGTCAGTTTTTTTAATTCCATACGGGCCGTATAACAGTATACGGCCCTTATACTCCATGTGTAAATAATTTGCCTGGTCGTATACAATGTATACGAACTTGTATACGGGCCGTATACTGTTATACGGTCCGTATTCTTCGAAAATTAGATTTTTCTCAAAGTATTTAAGGGATTTAAGGTGTCAATTACACGTGACATTTTACAGTCATGAGGTGCTCAAACCTTTCTTAAAGTAGAAAAAAAATAAAACAAACATTAATAAGTAACAAAGATTGAAGAACATAAAAACGTGTCGTATGACTGTAATAAAACGGAAGCTATCAACGCGGGATTACGGGCATGGTGTTATTCTTTATTTAATATTTACAAAATAAAAGGAAGGGTGAGGCATTTGATGAGAGTTGTAAGGAGAAGCGTTGAAATCAAGGGTCCCGTCATTACAACCACTTGCTTCATAAGACACTTGCTTCATAGGACTCATTTGAATCGTCTCGAAAGTACTGAACAACCAAAATAACAGCTTCGGTTTCATCAGCCTGTACCGAAGAAACCAAATTCGCAACAATGAGTCTGAGTCCATTGTTGTTCGTGAATGTTTCGAATCATCATAGAAGACGTGTCGGGTTCTTCTGCTAGTGGTCAGGCTTCCAATGCTCACACAGGGTGATAAACAACGCTGATATAATCACTAACCAACTGCTTTATCTTGAGTCGTCGGGAAAACTTTTCCTCAGGGGAGGGTGAGTAGTATGAGTCTGAGTCCATTATGGTTCATGAATGTTTCGAATCATCATATAAGACATGTCGGGTTCTTCTGCTAGTTATTCGGAATGTTTCAAAGCATCATTAAAATTAACAATGCGGTCTTGATTAAAGACGTAATTGCAAGACTGTTTGTCGGCCTTCCAATGCTCACACAGGGTGAAAAACAACCCTTGATGTTGAAACCGGTTTTACCTCATGAAAAGGAAAGAAACAAGTTTTTTTAGAGAAGCGTTGGGATTCAAGGGTTTATGAGTCAAAGTTAATATTCAGATTCAGATTCAGAAAGTGGATGATTAGTACTTGGTTTATTCTCTTTAATCTATTAGAACGATCCTTGTTTTGTCACGTACATGCGTTTAATTCCAAACATACTCGTTTTGTCACGTACATTTCGTAAGAAACTTTTCGTGCACTGAACCTTCAGTTGTGTACGCAAATTCACCACCGGTTTCTACAGCACAAGCACATACATAGGGAGAATGTTCTCGAAATTGAAGGAAAAGAAAAAATTATTGCTGATGTTTTTCACTATCCGACTGTTTCAGTTATGATTCAATAAATAATATCTGATTGAGAAGCACTAAAACGGTCGCGGTTGTCCAATTCCAGATCGTCTTTAGTAGTGTTTGTTTGAGAACCTGATTAAGATAAACAACGGTTCTCCAATTCCAGAGTAAGCAAATACACATTCCGAATAACTTCACAAAGATTTGTTGAAAACCCAACTCTCTCTATAAAAATGACCCAGAGTGAGGGTTACTCTGTTATATACATCAACAAATGATTGGTTTAATACCAACTGCTCGAAATCCCTTTCGTTTTTTGGATCGTTCTAATAGATTAAAGATAATAAACCAATTTTTACCATTTTTTACCATTAGAATACAGGCCGTATACAATTATACGGCCCGTATACACAAAGTTAAAAAAAATTACCAGATCGTATACAATGTATACGATCAGTGTATACGGGCCGTATACTATTATACGGATCGTATACTATGGGTAAAAAACGATTTTATCAGACTATCTCCCCCTCCTATTCTCTCTCTGACACAATTTGATGGAATTTGTGGATCAACAGAAATAACTGAAATAACTCGCCATTCTCTTGCACCTGTATACGTTGATTGTGGATTTAATTTGCAAGATACATGGATGGAATTGGGTCCATCGCATGATAGAAGATATATATCGTCCATTCAAGTTGAGCTTTCCTGATGCAATTTGTTGGAATTTGTGGATTTCGGTTGGTTCAGATCTCGGAAGTACTCAACAACAGAAATAACAGCTTCGGTTTCATCAACCGGCTTTGAAAACCGGACGGAATCTACGAAGAAACTGTTGGAATTTGTGGATTTCGGTTTGTTCAGAAACCTAACAAGAGAAGCAACTAAAGTTGAGCAAGAATTGGGTCCGTCGCATGATAGAAGATACATATCGTTCGTTCAAGTTGAGCTTCCTGATGCAATTTGTTGGAATTTGTGGATTTCGGTTGGTTCAGATCTCGGAAGTACTAAACAACAGAAATAACAGCTTCGGTTTCATCAACCGGCTTTAAAAACTGGACGGAATCTACGAAGAAACTGTTGGAATTTGTGGATTTCGGTTGGTTCAGAAACTTAACAAGAGAAGCAACTAAAGTTGAGGATGCAGTTGGGTCCGTCGTATGATATAAGATACATATCGTCCGTTCAAGTTGAGCTTTCTGATACATATCGTCCGTTCAAGTTGAGCTTCCCGATACATATCTTCTTGAGTATTTTTCTAACTTTATGCTTGCATCCACCGGTCAAATCACACACTATAAAGTCTAAACTTATCGTGTGTTGTAGTTTGGAAAGATGACCGAATAGAGATCTGAATCAGGCGTTGTTCTAGTTGTTGCATCGGGAACGAAGGAGGAGACTCAACTGTCGATGCACTGTTCTCGTTGTGGTCGACGTATACCAACGGTTCTGCGAAAAAAAAAACATTATCTGTTCATCATTGTTCTTGAAGATGAAGATGAAGAAACGAGGGTTTATTCTCTTTAATCCATTAGAGTGATCCTTGTTTTGAGAACCTGATTCTGATTTAAACAATGCACGACATGTCTGTTAGTGGTTTCTGTAACCAATTGGGAACCACATATTTGCTTCAAGATTTACGTATGATGTCCAAGTTTGATCACATTTGACTTTGTTCTTCGTTTTTTTATCGTTCTAATAAATTAAAGAGAATAAACCATTTTTTACCCTAAGAATACGGGCCGTATACTATTATACGGCCCGTATACACCATGTGAAAAAAAATTACCAGATCATTTTTTACCCTGTTAATACGGGTCGTATCTATTATACGGCCGTATATAACATGTGAAAAAAATTTACCCGATCGTATACAATGTATACGATGATTGTATACGGCCGTATAATATTATACGACCCGTATACTATGGGTAAAAATTGGTAAAAAATGGTTTATTCTCTTTAATCTATTAGAACGATCCTTGTTTTGAGAACCCTGATTCTGATTCAATAAATAATATCTAATTGAGAAACACTAAAACGGTTGCGGTTGTCCAATTCCAGACCAGTAATGTAAGGGTAAGCGTTGAGATAACGGACATCCATCGAATACATCTTTCAAACTTTCAAAATTCAAATCAAACTAACATAAAGTATCTCTATATGGTTGGTGTAAAAGCTCACATTTTACTACTTTGACCGTGTTTTTTGACAAATCATCTACTTCCTGAATCTGAAGAGTTGATGCAATTTTCCAAGCATTTTATCGTGTGTTGTAATTTTAATGAAGCAATGAAGATTGAATATGCAAACCGCATCCGTTTTGTATACGGAAACAGTGGCTATGGGAAATACAAACCCGACACGTCTTCTGTGATGATTCGAAACATTCCGAATAACTAGCAGAAGAACCCGACACATCTTCTGCTAGTTACTCTTTTCTTCGATTTCAACAAATATTTCAAGACCATTCACCTCTTTCAACCTACCAAAACACCGTAAACCCCTTCTTTTAATCTATTAGAATGAGGCAACTTTCCTTATCACCCGAACCGGTGATTTCTTATCCATACTATTCTTCATAGCCATATTCCCACTCACAAGTTGTTGATCTTTGGGTGGTGATTTACTCCCGAACAAACCATGCCCACCTTGACCATTGAGCTACGCTGAGAATCCACAACGCTTATGGCCAGATTCTTTCCTTCAATCTTGGCAAAATCAATGCCTGCTTATTTTATTATTTTCGTCTATATGTGTTTTGAAACAGTACGTTTTGCATCCGTGCCTGCTTGAATTGTAGAAAGCAAAGGATAACGAAGATGAACATTGTTTGAGAACCTGATTCAGATACACAACGGTCTCTTTGCTTCGTCCATTAGAACTATTTGTGTATGCATTCTTTTGGTAGTTAACAACGCTAATTAGAAAAAAATCTGTAAAATTAATCATATCGATGGCTATAACAGGATGGATGTGACACACACAGATAGATAAGCTGTCACAGTTGTCAAGACTGTTTGTCGGGTTTCCAATGCTCACACAGGGTGATAAACAACGCTGATACGAACACATGTGTTTCGAAATAGGCTTTGTTCTTGGTTTAATGAAGTTACACGTAACATCTAGTTATATTCAGATTTAAACAATGCACGCCTCAACTGAGATAACGGACATCCATCAAGCTCAAAAAGAAAACTTGTGTTTCCCATAGTCACAAAAGATTGCGGTTTGTATTTCGCATAACCACCGTTTCTGTAGTAAAACACGGTTGCGGTTTGTATTCCGCATAGCCACCGTTTCTGTAGTAAAAAACGGTTGCGGTTTGTATTTCGCATAGCCACCGTTTTCGTAGTAAAAACGGTTGCGGTTTGCACATTCAATCTTCAATACTTCATTAAAATACCACTAGTAGAAGAACCCGACACGTCTTAATGTTACGGAGAAATGTTCTAGAAATTGAAGGAAAAGGAAAAGATTTGTTGAAATCGAATTTGACAACTATGACAGCTTATTAAAAGTAGCAATCACCTCCAATCATTCATGGTCAAATCACACAGTAATAAGTTTAAAGTTATCGTGTGTTGTAGTTTGGAAAGATGACCGAATAGAGATCTGAATAACAAACTGTGGAGAACTTGTTTGTGTCGGGTTCTTCTGCTAGTTATTCGGAATCGATAAATAACCAACACGAAGATCTCTGCGATCGCTAAGGTTTCCATCAACGGACTGATCGGTAACGTTACTCTACCTGTGCTCCGATTTAAGCGGCGTGATTCGATCAACGTTTATCGACATTGTTAAAGTTGATGAAGAGTTTAGAAACCCTAGAATGATTGTGTTTTTATTGGAAAAAAACGTGATACTTGAAAAAACACCATTATATGCGGCCCGTATAAATGTGGTAACATAAAAAAACCTCCTAAAATAAATCCATTGAGCCGTATACATTTTACAAATCGTATACCGATGTATACGGCTCGTATAACTATATACGGAACGTATATAATAAAATCAAAAAAACATTCTCTGCGCGTTTTTCTATTCAAAAACATTCTACACGGGTCGTATAATTGTATACGGCCCGTATACACTAGAGGATGTGAAAATAAGATATAGGGGGTGTGGGAAAAGGGGGCCAGCCCAAAAATGCAGGGAGTGGAATCGGCTTGAATTAGACGTTCAAAATCATCCCGATACTCCACAATCTATCACGAACCTCCACATCACCCCGCCGCCCCTTGGCGTGAAGGGAGCCCCAAGCCAACCATACCATTCTTCGACAGTTTGACTCCACTAGCCCAAAAACTCCCTACAGTCTTTTGCTTACCACTGACGTTTTCATCCCTTGCCCTTTGTTAGCCACACAAAAGGGTAAATTAAAGCAAGATAGTGGGAAAAGGACGATGAAGAAGCCCCAAATCTACTAAAAGCAGTCAAATCATTCTTTTGCTTGAACCCTACCTAGAGGTAATTCGAATTCAGTTTTTCTTTCAGATTGTTGTCATGATCAAAAGTGTTCATTCAGTTCAACAATTTGATAAATGTATATCAGTATATATATCTACTAGGAAATAATTTAATTAATTTGAGTACGTTTTTATTTGATTGTGAGTCAGAAGAAAGATTTTTACCCATCAAGTATGTTTGTTAGTTATAGGGATGGCAATAATACCCGAGCAGTCCGAAACATCAGGATTGGAAAAAAAATATTTCGCGGGTATGATACCTGACCTGATTATATACTGGTTTACCTCAACCATATATCCGAAAATAAACTTTTCCTTTAAGATTATGTAGTTATATACTTTGATGATGTTATTTTGATTTGTATGTTACAAATACGAAATTATCAATTGGGATTTATATTATCATGATTGTTACATACAGTTAGAACCTCTATAATTTAATACTCGATAAATTAATAACCTCGATAAAATTAATAATTTGTTCGGTCTCAACTTGGGACCGGTACAAAATTTCACCCAAATCGATAAAATAATAAGATAATAATTTTTTTGAAATCACTAAATATATCGGTTCCAGTGAAACTATAATTTAATAATTACTAAAATATTCCAAAATTCTAAGATTGTCTAGCAAAAAATAATGAATCTATAGTCACTTGTTTTTTTTTTTTTTTTTTTTTTTTGTGAACTTCAAATCTATATTGAGTTCATCTTTAAATATCCCCATTGCACTTAAGAGTTGAGACACTGTATTCTTGTATTGCAACAAAAAGTTGTGAAGAGTTGTTGCCGCTTGCAGTGCTTCTTTCCGAATGACCGGTTCCAATGGTACTCTTTAAATTAATAATTTATTAATTTATCGATATAATAATATCTCGCTAAATTAATAAAATATCATGGTCCCAACATTATTAATTTATAGAGGTTTTACTGTATATAGGATGTGTCAAATATTATATGGTAATAATTATATGTATTTTGATTTATTATTATTTTTAATTATGTTAAGAGTTTAATAAACATAGAATTATAAAAGAGGGAAAAATATATACTTGAAAATCCCAACGCTTAATTTTTAAAACACTAATGGGTATACCCGATAGGTAAATGCCCGACATTTTTGGACCAGGTATGGGACATGGTTTTACAACCGGGTATGTCCCATTGCCATCCCTATTGTTTGTCAATCCTACTTTAGAAATGTTTTTTTCTTTCTGCAGTTATAAAAAAGTAACAAATTTTGGATTTTGTTTTTGCATTCTACCTTGCAGCACATCAGCAATATGGAGCATCAAAACCCCACAAAAACTCAATGCCTAAATTCAGATATCATCAGCACCCTTCCTCAAAGCATAATTGAAACTAATATTCTAAGTCATATGACACTACGAGATGCAGTGAGAACGAGCATTTTGTCAAAGGAATGGCGGTATACTTGGCGGAGCATGCCTAAACTTGTGTTTACTCATGAAATGGTCAAACGACCGTCTAATCATTGTTGCACACTCTTGCACAAGTATAAGCTTGTTAATGCCATCTTCAATGTTCTGTTATTACACAATGGTCCAACAATACTAGAGTTCGAATCTTTGTTTGATAATTTTTGTATAGATTCTGAGTTTGCCCAGATAATAAGTTATCTTGCAAAGGGAAATAAGGTGGAAGTACTGGGCTTCGATAATGTTGAGGTTTCTGCTCAAATGCTTCGACAGTTCGTCTCCAAGTGTTCGCTGCTTGAGTATTTCTGTTTGGTAAGGACGTAAGGTTCATGTAACCATTCCTACAATTATCGATGTTATTACAAAGGTCCTTTTTTATGCAGCTTGGATGTCAAAAAGGCCTTGACTTTGTGACAGGAGAAAACAAGTTCACATTTGTTGATCTTTTACAGTGTGTGCCGTTGATTGTGACTTTGGATATCTCAAAGTATTATATGAAGGTAGTATTTACTATTTAGGTTAAAGATTACATCTGATGTAAGAATATGGTATTTGCTATTTTTGACCTTCGTATACGGTTAAGTATTTGTCTGCAGGGGGCATGCCACGTAAGCTTCCAACTTCACTAGCCCATCTCGAATATCTGTATTTGGATCTGTGCATGGCCGAAAAAGATGAGATTTCTTCTGCCCTTTGTATGATAATGAGCTCTCCGTTGTTGAAGAAAATTCATTTTGAGGTAAATAGTTTTATTATCATATATGGTAGTGGTTCTTTATATATTTATTGACATTTTTCAACATATCTTCTAGAGTAAAATGCCATTTTCGTCCCTGAGATTTGAACAGCTTTGCGACTTTCGTCCAAATGTTTGTTTTTCTGCATCTAGATCCAAAAGATTTGAAATCTTGTCATTTTCACCCGGCTTGTTAACTCCATCAGTTTTTCTCCATTAAGTCAGGGGTATTTTCATCTTTAAGGGCAATTTGGTCTTTTTCACTTTATGTACAAGCATCTAGCATAATGTACAATCAGGTCCTTAAGTGAAAAAGACTGAATTGCCCTTTAAGTTAACAAAAAGACGAAAATACCCCTGACTTAACGGAGAAAAATGGATGGAGTTAACGAAGCGGATGAAAATGGCAAGATTTTAAATCTTTTGGATCCAGATACGAAAAAACAAACCTTTGGACGAAAGTCGCAAAATTGGCCAAACCTCAGGGACGAAAATGGCATTTTACTCTATCTTCTATTTAGATGTATGATAATGAGGAACCGCCTGTTCAACAAACTCCCACCGATTTCCTTGATCCGGAAGACTACCTAGATATGAACTTGGATTATCTTGAGATATTGATGATAGATGACTTTAGTAACTTACCTTTTGAGATGGAATTTGTGAAACTCATCATGGCCAAGTCACCTAAGCTAGAGGAAGTACGAATTAAGCTTCGGTGCACTGTTTCCGTTAATGAAGAACTGAAGATGGTTAAAGACATGCTACTACTCCCCTTTCCGCGGGCATCACCTTATGCTAAGTTAATCATTGATCGCCCGTAAACTACTTAATAAAGGTTGTTATTTTGATGTGGTTAATTTCCTTTGTTAGGATTAAGGATTGTCATTGCCTGGGGCGGACCCACATAGAGTGAGTTGGGGTCCCCGGACCCCAATCTTTTATAAAAATTTAGTAGATATGGTATATTAAATTGGTCATGGACCCCATAAGAAGATTTAGTTGGACCCCATAGTGTTAAAAGCAAAACTGTGTGGTGGTAAATCCTTTCTTTCCTAACAAAGAGGTCACAAGTTCAATCTTTATTCAAGCTGTTTTTTGCGTTTTTTTTTTAAATCCAAATTAAAACTAGGATTTTCTAAACAAAACTGAACACACAAACAGCTGACACATTATTAAAATGTTAAAATGAATGATCAGCATGTTCTGTGAATGTGCAAGTATGCTGAAATTAAACCACCATTATTAAATATAAAATGTAAATTGTGTCTTGATACACTATCAATTAGCAAGTATAGTCTTATTTCCATGCAACAGGGAGTGTTTTCTTATTTCATACAACAAAAAGCAAGGCCCACTTTTGAGTTTCAATAACAAAACTTACTTCTAAGCTGGATAGTTTCTTGGGTCCAAAACTCCAAGTCAACCACCCTAAGAATTTGCCTCATCAATATGAAACATATGCCCTGTTTTGGAGCTTCAAAAAGTGTCATGAAACGGAATGACAATTCACAGCAACTTTATTTTCTTTTACATCCTGCATATTAAACTGTATCTGATTTCTGAGATGACCAGTATCATCCCGACCGAATAACGACCGACCCGAAAATTCTATTATTTGGTTGTGAAAAATTTGAGCATCGAAAAAAATGAACCCCATCAAAAAAAAATCATGAGTCCGCCACTGGTCATCGCAGAATCCTTTTATGCACTATTTTGTATATGTAAAGTCTCATGTTGTGTGTTCCTTTTCTCTAAATAATAATTAGGGTCCTTTTTTCCTTCCTGGTGATATGTTTTAAACAAGTTTGTAATTTAGTTATATAGATATTAGTAGGTGTGTGAGCCTCCTCCATTTGCTACGTATATATGTGCATGTAACACCCCGTGTTTCAAAAGTCAAAGTCAAAGTCAAGATTGAAGTCAAAGGAAGACAAGATTGCTAATTGCGATCTGTCACTCCTTGCTCAACTCCTTTTTTGACTTCTTTGACTTGTAGATAGTCTATTTATGTTATCGCATTAGTTGTATTATGTGGAGTACTTGTTAATAATCGAGGTTTAATCGCATGTTTAATCGATTTATCACTTAACGCTATCGCATTCGGAACTCGAATTATGTGTTCTGGATATTGTTTTACGTGTGTGCTATTTATGTGTTACTTGTGCATTTTATGTTTATGTTAAGGTGTTAATCGAAATCGCAATTCTATCGCATCGCAATCGAATCGAGAACGCTAAACGCAAGTCAATTATAGTGATTGTATGTTAGATATAGTAGTTGAGATTAAAAGTAATTTAATGGTAATTCTATTGTATCACTCGCTCGAATCGCATCGCAAAGCTCTACACACAGATCGAAACGACAAAACTCATCGCGCCGGACTCGTGGATCGAGTGGCCAACCGACCGAGTGGCCATCCAATCGGATTGCCATCCGATCGGGTTGCCATCCGATCGAGTTACCACCCGATCGGACTGCCACCCGATCGACCAACCACCCTCCTCATTTTCCTTTTTAGGAAACCCTATAAATACCCCCACATGTCACATCACTTGATGTGACAGCTCCTCTCACTTGACCCAACCGCTCTCAAGCATCTTTCTCTTGATTTCTCGTGATTCTTGTAAGTTTCCAACCTAAATCTTGTACTTTCTTAATCTACACGCACTCCTACACCTTTCTATCTTTTGAATCTTTACTTTTAACCGTGAAATCACTAGATTTGAGGTGTTCCAGGATGATGTCATCATGAAGTTCTTATGAACTTCCTGTTTTCGCCTCAATCTACCAAGAACAACTTAGATCTGGAAGATTTCCACATAAATAAACAAAGATCTGGCATAGATCTGAACATATTCATGGTGAAAAGGATTGAAAGATGGTTTTCCAACCTTCTTTCAACTCTTTTACACTCAATGCACTCAAACCCGATAGAATCGGAGCTTGTTCTGATCTTCTACCCATTCTTGGTGACAGGTCCGAATTCTATCCAAGAGGTATTGACTTCAGGTTTGAACATGAACTACCGACTCGAACCGTGAACCGGTTGGACTAGGGTGATTCATGTTCGGTCGGGTCACTTGGGCCGAGATAGGGGCTCTGTTGTTCTAACAAGATATAAAAACGTCTCGTTCAAAACACTATAAAACTTCAAACGAATCAAGTGTCAAGACGAACGGATCGTCGGGACGGATTGCCGTCCGATCGGATTGTCACCCGATCGACCGGCCATCCGATCGGGTTGCACTTGGTTCCATACTTAAACTATTTTTCAAGCTATACCATGTTTCTGAGCGTTGAAACGGATTACCACCCGATCGGATTGCCATCCGATCGAGTGACCGTCCGATCGTGTGACGTTTGGGACTTGGACATTTAACAATTTTCAACATGTTCAATACGTACGGATTGCCACCCGATCGGATAGCCATCCGATCGAGTGATCGTCCTGCTGTGAACTTGTTCTCAAACTAAGAAGTCTCGCCAATCGGATTGCTGCCCGATCGAACGACCGTTCGATCAACCGACCTGAAAGGGTAGAGATACTTCTCTATTTTCAAAATGCTACAACGAAAA
>JARYGA010057155.1:0-34158 GCA_030545235.1 Helianthus tuberosus | reverse complement strand
CATAATGAGAATACCCTTCAAATATAATAATAGTAGCCGCAACAGCCTTTTTTTTTCTTTAGCTTCGTTCATTCCTTCAAATCATCATATGTAGCCCTCCTTTTCTCAATAATAATATATGGCCAAATAGGCTTCATAATACATCAACTTGTCTCTAATAGATAACATAGAGATAGTGGGCTCGGCACACTCACAGGGAAATAGCGGTAATTTTACTTCGGTCTCTGGCATTCCCCTCTGCTCAACTGGCTGGTCATTTCATATTACTCGTTTTTGCTCCATTTGCACCAGGACCTAACAAAACACAAAATAATATAATATAATACTAAAACTAAAACTAAAACTAAAACTAAAACTAAAACTAAAAAAAACAAATAAAATCTCTACAATAATTATACAATTTACACGGGACAAATATGTGTATTTTACCCTACATCAAATATCTCCACACTTAACCTTTTTTCATCCTCGAAAAAGAATTATGCAACGGAATCAGAGATGGATAAATACTCGGGTCAAAAACTTATTTATATTTTGTTAAAATCAAAGCTTGCGTTAGCCGCGATTGCGAATATATTTGTCCCTTTAAACCCAAATCCGGTATTAAGCCCTTATCATGTGAATTTAGTTTAAGTGCGGTCAATCTACCTAGGGTCTCACACTAGAATCTACAGTCTACCTAATCCCGCCTCAAGCTTATAGAACTAAAGGAACGATCACTGGACCAATTCTCAACCGTCTTATATCAAAACCTATAGAATTTACAATCAATTTTTTTTCCTTTTTCCATTTTTTTCACTTTTTTTTTCAATGAGCGTAGACGTTGCTTTCCCTAACCAAGTGGCAATCCGGCTGTAGAGTCGCTATCCCCAACTCGGATTACTTAGGCTTCGGTACTTTTTTACTTTCTTTGCAAGGTTGATTTCACACACCCTAGCGGTAATCCGGCGGTAGAGTCACTATCCCCAACCCAGACTACATAGGAATGCACTACTTTCATTTAGTTTCTAGCTCATTTTTTCCTATTTTACTTTTTTTTTCTTATTTTCTTTCATGATTACAAACTCTAACGGTTTTAACTTATAACGGTGCCCCTTATACTCTTATCGGCATTTTCAACTTCCCATATTTCCCAGGCGAAAACCCACTAGTAGACCGACAATTAAGGTGTATTAACTCAAAGGGACCTAAAACCAAACCCGGGCCTATTCACATATCCCTAACTAGACACAAGCTCGATTTATTTAATCTCTTATTATTATTATTTAAACTCGAGCAAAAACTCATCTTTTCTATCATTTTCCGCTTTTTATTTGCAAACTTATTTAATCCAAAGACATTTTCTTATTTTTCAATTTTTTTTGGATTTTTAAAATTTTCTAATTTTTTTGTATTTTTTTTATGACTCAAGACTCACTAACTAAACACTAAACGACAGTTTCCCATCCCCGCACTTAAACTCTACATTGCCCTCAATGTAGGATGGAAACCGATTCAAAAGACTAAAATAAATAAGAAATAAAAAGATTAAGGGCATAATTGGAAAGGACTTAGCTGGTTTTATAACGCGTATGCTCCAAAACTCTTGTCCAATCCAGCTCGATCGTATAGCATTTCGTTCGCGATCGGCTTTGACACTGACTGGTATACTTGGTAAATGCTTGATATTCGAAAAGCAGCTCCAAAATCACCCGAATGGAGATTGAGTACGGGTGGTACATATTCAAACCTGCACAAACAAAGACAAGCAAAAACCAAAGCAGTACCGACTCTAAACAAAATACGACTCAAACACTACTAAATAAGACTCAATATACAAAATAAAAGACTCAAAATACAAACTCTACAAAACCTCCCCACACTTGAACTTAATCAGGAGGTTTCTCTTTGACTTGAACCCGGTCTAACCCATTTAATTCCACCCGGTCCTCAAAAACATTTAAAAATTTTGTAGTGGAATTATAAAAGAATTTTGAATATTTAACCGGGTTAAAACACCAAAATTTGAATTTACCTGGCAGTAGCCACCGAATCACGACCCCAGGTGTTCTTCTCATTGCCTCCTCCCGTGGTTTTAAATTTTTACTCGCATTCATTATTAGTACCACGGGCCAGCTGTGGTGGTCTTCCTCTTCCACCACCACTTCTTCTTTTTTGATGTCCGTCTTTGGGTTTCCTGCAAGTAAAGCTTCTAAGTATGCAAGGTCACCCTCCGGATCAAACGTACCTACTTCTTTATCTACAGGAAAACCCTCTAACTCATCCGCAAATTCTCTCTCCCAAAACAGCTCATCCTCACTTTCCTCATCTTCTTCATCTGACAAATCCCACATTGGTTCGGTGGGATAAGACTCATCATCAGAGACATCCACGTCAATAGGATCACCTGCCATTAAGAGAGTAGAAAGAGCAGAACAAGGTACAGAGAATAATAAAAAAAACTAACTAAAAAAATTATACAACTATACAAGTAGCACAGATTTTTCAGTTAAGTCTAATCAAAGCTAATAAACGCAATCGCCAAAAGTCCCCGACAACGGCGCCAAAAACTTGATGTGCTAAAAGTGGTTAAATAAAAACTACTAAAATTAACCTAATCTAGACACTCTAAGCTTTAAATTTATAGAAACAGACTCTCTAAAACCTAGACCACACCACCGGCAAGTGTACCGATCAATGCAGTATAGCTACAGTAAGTCCGAGTATCGAACCCACGAGACTCTCTAATTACGCTAATTAGACTCTATCTAGACCTAGACTGACACAGACTCTTACTGTTAATTGGTTGGGGGGGTTACGGAAAAACTAAGGAAATCTATATTAAACTAATTAATAAACTAAAGCTAGACTAAATACGAATGAAGACTAAGGGCTTTTCTTATATGAGAGACGAGACCACCTAGACTAGAATCCTGGATTGATTTTAAGAGATTACCGATTAAGTTAAATGTACGAATTATGGAACCGGGATCTTAAAGTACTAAACTTATTAAGAACCAACTAAGCCCCTCGACCCTTCTCAAGGAGAAACCTGTGGAACTACCTAGGCTGTTAATCCTACCGGTTATTAGACGCCTTTCCAGTTGTCTAATTATTGTGTAAGTACCCTAATGTTGACCTCCTCTTTTCCAATCATAGATCTAGGGTAGTTTGAATTAATTAACTTGACTTGATAGACTAATAAAACCGACAGGTCAACTAAGACACGACCTTTTCCAAGGACTATCTAAAGCAATTCGCCGGGTAAGACCTACCAATAGCCCCTCACTTTCCAGGTATTAGGACTAGTAGAACACTAAGACTTAGCAAATTATTATCAATTACTTCTAGGGGTTATCGGCCGATTCTCCCTAAAGAGTTAAGGTTTTCTAACGTGATATAGACACACACCGAAATCCTAGACCCTAATATGATTCTATATTATGATAAAGACCGTCACTAAGAATCATACGAAGCAAATAATAACAATAAACCAACTCAAAGCATGCATATACATCAAATCATTAAACCAAACTTCTTACTAAACACAATTAATCCATAATATTCATGCAAATAACGAAAACGGTAAAAACTTTATTCAATCCATTCAACTAAGTCTAGGTGGCTTAAAAGTTTAGCCAAGCATAATGGTCTTAAAAATAAATAAACAAGGTTTAGAACGAGAATTCATTAGAATAAAATAAGAAGACTAGAAAATAAAAGAAACCGAATAGTAAAACCCGGTAGTTCCTTGTTCTTCAAGCTTCCCGCTCGATCCCTTTGATTCCGTAGCCTTGATCCTTATAAAATAAGCCTCTAAAATCGTCCACTAAAGCTTTCTTTTTCTTCGTCTGATGTCTGATGTTGCGTCTTCTGTTCGTGAGGCTCCAGGTATGCACCCTTGTTCTCCTCCCAATTTTATGTATGATCGATGTATATATATTCCTCCTTTATAAAGAACCCCTCAACAATAAATAAAGTAATGGCTGAGGCCTATGCTTCTTAATAATGGGCCACCCCCTATATGATAATTCACTATAGTTGGGCTCTAATATGGCTGCCATTTATTCTGTTATGGCCATAATGAGAATACCCTTCAAATATAATAATAGTAGCAGCAACAGCCTTTTTTTTTCTTTAGCTTCGTTCATTCCTTCAAATCATCATATGTAGCCCTCCTTTTCTCAATAATAATATATGGCCAAATAGGCTTCATAATACATCAACTTGTCTCTAATAGATAACATAGAGATAGTGGGCTCGGCACACTCACAGGGAAATTGCGGTAATTTTACTTCGGTCTCTGGCATTCCCCTCTGCTCAACTGGCTGGTCATTTTCATATTACTCGTTTTTGCTCCATTTGCACCAGGACCTAACAAAACACAAAATAATATAATATAATTCTAAAACTAAAACTAAAAAAAACAAATAAAATCTCTTCAATAATTATACAATTTACACGGGAAAAATATGTGTATTTTACCCTACATCAATAATATATTCCCTAAAATAGATAATCCTATAGCTACTGATGCATACTAGTATTGTATTTTCAATTCCAGTTGTATTTGTAATAAATATAGATGCTTACATATAATAGAGTAAAGGTCGCAATGACGACGATTTTGGATCAATATGCTTGTCGTGTGATTGTTTGTATTGAATATTGTCTTGTGATATTAATACGTGGTAAATGTTTATAATTTAGATAGACAACGAAGTGAATCAAGAAAACCAGAATAACGATAATAATGGAAACCAAGTAGATAACAGTGCCATCCAACACATAGTGGCACAAGGGATTATAGACGCAATGCCATATATTATCAAAACGGTTAAGGAAGCGGATAATAATAAAAGTAATAATGGCAGTAAACGACCACCTACTGAGCCAGAACACAGCGTAAACAATGGACCAATACTTCAAGTGCTCATTTCCAAAAGAAGAAGAACCATGTCTTATGGTTGTTCTTACAAAGAATTCTGGTCCTATAAACCAATAGAATTCTCGGGCAATGAAGGAGCCATTGCAGCTCTACGCTGGATAGAAAAAACTGAGGCAGTCCTGAAAATAAGTAAGTGCGCAGAAGAGGATAAGATAATGTTTGCTTCTAATTTGTTTAAGAACTCAGCTTTAGAATGGTGGAACACTATCCTCCAGTCTAGGGGAAGTGACAGGGTTTACAATATGGAATGGAATGAGTTCAAGAACATGGTGGAAAGAAAATTATGTCCTGCTAATGAAAAGGAACAGATAGCAAATAAGTTCTTAAATCTTAGAATGACTGGAGTGGATAGTAAGGGTTACACTACCACATTTTTTGAATATGATAGAATAGTGCCAACCCTAGCATCACCAGAACCAGTATTAATCTCCCGTTACATCTGGGGATTAATCAGTGAGATTAGGCATGTAGTCAAGGCAGCTAGACCACAAACTATAGAAGAAGTTGTAGAACTAGCAAACACCTTGACTGATGAATTAGTGCGTACACAAGAAGAGAACCAAAGGAAGAACCTAGCTCAAAGGCTTACCCAGGAATTTCGCTACGGTAATTCCAACCGTGGGTTCTACTATAGGTTCTACCTCTGCACCTTACTGTAAAGCTTGTAAGAAGAAGCATTCAGGAAGATGCTCCACCTACTGTAATTTCTGCAAGATATCAGGACACAAGGAAGAAGACTGTAGGAAGAAACCCAGTAACGGAGTATGCTTCAACTGTGGAGAAAAAGGTCATATCAAGCCAAATTGTCCGAAACTAGCTCCAGCCATGAACAACAAGAATACTAAGAATGCTAGAGCATTTGTTCTGACGGCAGAAGAAGCCAAAATGATCCCGGACATGATTGCCGGTACGTATTTAGTTAATGATAATTTGCTAAAGTATTATTTGAATCTGATGCGAACCAAAGTTTTATTAATACTTCATTTTGCAAACTTCTCAATCAACCATTAACTAAACTCCCACAAGAATGTCTCGTAGAAACAGCAAATGGGGAAACCATTAAGATCACCGAAATCTTGCAGGGAGCAAGAATATAATTTTTAAATCAAAGGTTTATTGCAAACCTCTATCCAATGAATCTGGCAGGATTCGATATTGTATTAGGAATGGATTAGTTAATAGCCAATAAAGCTAGTATTTTATGTGATCAAAAGTTAATCCAGGTAAATTCACCAAAAGGTGAAAAGATCACAATTAAAGAAGATAAGTCGTCTAGATCCACAAAATTCATCTCTGTGATGAAAACAGCCAGTTATGCAAGAAAAGGATCAATAGTGTATTTGATTTCCCTAATCATTAACACTAAAGGAAAGGAATTGAAAGATATTCCGGTAGTATCTCAGTTTCCAGATGTGTTTCCAGAAGAATTACCAGGACTACCACCGGACAGAGAAGTCGAATTCAGAATTCACCTGCTACCAGGAACAGCACCAATTGCCAAAACCCCTTATCGTTTAGCACCCGCAGAGATGCAAGAGTTAAAGAAACAGTTGGAAGAACTATTGGTAAAAGGATTCATACAGCGAAGTTCATCGCCATGGGGAGCACCGATCTTATTTGTCAAGAAGAAAGACGGGTCGATGCGTATGTGCATTGATTACCGTGAATTGAATAAAGTCACGATTAAAAATCGGTACCCATTACCGAGAATCGATGATTTGTTTGATCAATTACAAGGAGCTCGATTCTTTTCTAAAATTGATTTACGCTCAGGATATCATCAATTAAAGGTACAGGAAGAGGACATTCCTAAAACCGCTTTTAGAATAAGGTACGGCTATTATGAATTTACTGCCATGCCATTTGGTTTTAACAATGCCCCAACCGCATTTATGGACATGATGAACCGAATATGTAAGCCATATTTGGATAAATTCATAATTGTCTTTATAGATGATATTCTCATTTACTCTAAGAGTAAAGAAGAACATGCAGCCCACCTACATGTACTCCTAAGTTTATTGAGAAAAGAAAAGCTTTATGCCAAGTTTTCGAAGTGTGAATTTTGGTTAGAAGAAGTACAGTTTCTTAGACATTTAGTTAATCATGAAGGAATTCATGTGGATCCCACAAAGATTGAGGCAATTACTAAATGGAAAACCCCTGAATCACCAACCGAGGTTAGAAGTTTCCTAGGATTGGCTGGTTATTATAGAAGATTTATCCGATATTTTTCTAGAATAGTAAGCAAAGATTAACCAACGCACCCATACTAGCATTACCAGAAGGAACAGAAGATTTTGTAGCATATTGTGACGCTTCTAAACTAGGTTATGGATGTGTGTTAATGCAACGTCAAAAGGTTATAGCCTATGCTTCTAGACAACTTAAGAATCATGAAGAGAATTATAAAACTCATGATTTGGAGTTAGGAGCCATAATTTTTTCCCTTAAGATTTGGAGACATTACCTTTACGGTAGTAAGTTTACCATTTTTACTGATCATAAGAGTTTAAGATATGTCTTTGGGCAAAAGGAGTAGAATATGAGACAAAGACACTGGATGGAGATACTTAGTGATTATGATTGTAATATCCAGTATCATGCAGGAAAAGCTAATGTAGTTGCAGATGCTTTAAGTCTAAAATATCATGAAAAGCCAAAAAGAGTACGTTCTCTTAAATTAAACCTACAAATAGATTTAAATGACCAGATTAGATTAGCACAAAAATCAGTAATCAAGGATGATACTGAGAAATTGAAAGGAATGATTAAAGAATTAGAACAATGAGCAGATGGAATTTGGAGATTCCATAAGGAAAGGATCTGGGTACCCAAACGAGTAAACTTACGCCACCAAATATTAGAGGAAGCCCATAAGTCTAAATATACGATGCATCCTGGAAGCGATAAGATGTATCAGGACTTAAGAAATAATTTTTGGTGGATAGGAATGAAAAAGGATATAGCAGCTTATGTTGCCAAATGTCTAACTTGTTCACAAGTTAAAGCTAAACATCAGAAACCCTTAGGTTTATTGCAACAGTTAGAAATGCCAGTATGGAAATGGGAATTGATAACAATGGATTTTGTTACCAAATTACCCAAAACAAGAAAGGGTAATGATACAATCTGAGTGATTGTAGACAGGCTAACTAAGTCAGCTCATTTCTTTCCGATGAAGGAAACTTTCAATATGGAACGGTTAGCCAAGTTATATGTAAATGAAGTAGTTTCATTACATGAAATTCCTTTATCAATTGTTTCTGATAGAGATAGCCGTTTTACCTCTCATTTTTGGACAAGTTTCCAAAAAGCGATGGGAACCAAGCTCAATCTAAGCACCGCTTATCATCCTCAAACGGATGGATAAAGCGAAAGGACAATTCAGACAATGGAAGATATGCTTAGAGCTTGTGTAATTGATTTCGGAGGTAATTGGGACGATCATTTACCATTAATAGAATTTTCCTATAACAACAGCTATCATACCAGCATCAATGCTGCACCATTTGAAGCACTTTATGGATGAAAGTGCCGAACTCCAGTCTGTTGGGCAGAGATTGGAGAAAAGCAACTATCTGGACCAGAAATAGTACAAGAAACAACAGATAAGATCATTCAGGTCAAGGAACGACTAAAGGCAGCACGTGATCGACATAAAAGTTATGCTGCTAACAGGAGAAAGCCGTTAGAGTTTCAGGTAGGAGATAAGGTATTGTTAAAAGTCTCTCCTTGGAAAGGAGTAGTCAGACTCATCAAGAGGGGAAAGCTAAGCCCCAGGTATGTTGGACCTTTTTAGATTATTAGAAAAATAGGACCTGTAGCCTATCAGCTACAACTGCCAGAAGAAACGGCAGGAATACATGATGTATTTCATGTATGTAATCTCAAAAAGTGCTTAGCCGATGAATCACTAGTAGTGCCTCTTAAGGATATAGAGGTAAGGGAAAAGCTTAAATTTGTAGAAAAACCTCTACAGATTGAAGACAGAAAAGTCAAGAATCTCAAACACAAGAGACTAGCTCTAGTCAAAGTAAAATGGGATTCCAAGAGAGGACCAGAGTACACATGGGAGCTTGAATCAGAAATGCAAAGGAAATATCCACACCTGTTCCAGTAAGACCTCGAGGACAAGTTCTAAAACAAGGTGGGGAGGATATAACAACCCTCCTAAAATATTTCCGACACCCCTAATATATTTAGAACATCCCTACACGTCCTAAAATACACCCCAAATACATAAATTGACCCCAAATACCTTTATTTTTGTAAAAATTAAATAAAAATGAAATTTAGTCCTCGCTCGCGGGCTGCGAAGAAGTAACCAAGGCTTACGCGGGTCGCGACAGCTCAAGATCAGAGCGCACCCGGTGCTCCACGTGCCAGGTGTTGTGTCGAACCTATACTGTTGACTGGACATAGCTAGGCCCTACATACCCTATGTCGCGGGGCGCGAAGACCCCTTGTGGATCCTTCGTGGGCCGCGAGGCAGACCAGATCAGGCCCTATATAAGGAGGCCATCGGCCTTCAGTTTACAATCGCTCACAATTCACTTTCTCTCTCTAATTTCTGCATAGTAGACATAATATCGGGCATAATACCCCCCTAATTAACGAAGTTCTGCCTCGTTGTAAGTATCATAACCCCCGGTTACGTATTAGATATGCTGCCCGATTGATCTAGCGCTCTGTAACGGATGTTGAGGCTCTGCCCGACGTAGTCGTTGGAGTTCTGTCTCGGGGAGGGTATAACTAATGTAAATTTTGGGTTATTATACTAACGCGTGTGCATTGTTTAATTAATAGATAATAACCAGGAAATCACAAATGAAAAACCCTAAAGTTGCAATGTGAGTAACCCTCTTTTTGTGTAAACCTTTTTGTGAGTAATCCTCCTTTTTGAAGAACCGTTTTTACAAAACCTCAATGATTTAACTTATATTTAACAGTGATTGAGTATTTGTATTCTACAATTATTGTCGGTATGTTGGGGTTTTGTATACAAAATTTGTTACTACACTGTGAGTAGTAACATCACCACAAGTCGGGTTGACAGTACCATTGGTGGTAATTAAAGTAGATGGAAACAAATGTAATTGCGAGATCGCTCTCAATACTGTAAAACTGATAAAACCTGTCTTGATTAAATTGGGATTCACTCACCAGTATTTCCCACTGACAAAATGTTTTTAAACGCGTTTCAAGTAACAAAATGTGAAAGCCAATTAAAAGCCAGCTGGACAGCACTGAAGGCTTGGAAAAGTGGCTATAAAAGTTACCTAAATAAAGAAGATTTTTTATTTAATAAAATAGGGTTTACCCCTATAAAATGTTTGTAATGGAAACTTGGGAATTTTCCATGTGTTTAATTTTATAAAAATGTGGTATTTTACTCTGATAAAATATTTCCTAACTACGGTCCTGATGTAAATTCCGCTGCCAAATTGATAAATACCGATACCACCATCTCTGAGTAGGCCGCGGCCGCCCGCCTCCCGAGGCAGGGGTCGGGGGTTGCGATAATATACCAGTGAAACGACCTGATGGGGGACACGTCTGTGCTCTGGATGATAGAAGGGGAATACAGTCGAACAACCTCTGATGTTTAATATGTGAACAATCACACCAAACCTATGGGCAAGAAGGAGTCCTGCCTGAGGCATCTCCATCCAATGCTCCATGGGTGCTCTCTCAACCCTGGTAAAATTTATTCTCTCTAGTTGCGCGTCGTAGTCCCCCGGTAAATCACTCTCTAAGATGTACTCCACATATCTTTGTTCACACCTGTCAGCTCTTCAACTAGTTGGCTCTGAATAAACCCAAAGTAGTCTTGTTCCAACCCTAAACCCACAGCCGTCGCCCGAAACCACAATGTCCATCCGGCTTGACATCTTTTATTTTTGAAATGTAGCAGTGGAACACTTTTAGAATTTGATTTTTGTATCTGAGCACATATTCAAGCGTTCCATCATCAGTGATTAACGGAAAGCCATGGTCAAGCAAGGCTCTTTTTTTCTGTGAAGCCGTTGAACGACTGCGTCGCAGTAACGACCTTTAAGACTTTAGAGACATTGCAGACGTAGACGGTGTTAGGGAATCTTGTGACGGTACATAAAAGGTGTGTCGAGGAGGGTCACACCTACTTTGTTGTTCGGAAGGCCTAACTGAGCTATCTCTAGCAGGTTGTTCTTTTCTTTGTTGTTGGACCTTGGACGTTGGCCGCCCGCGAGTGTTTTTCTTGTACGACATTCGGTTTTTTGTCGCTCATAAATGGGTTTATCACTTCCTTGATCTTCGATATGATGTTTTTCTTCACTTGTGGGGGTTTGGTAGACAATTTATGTTTCACATCTTCTAATTCTTTTTCTACATCAATCTCTTCATCATCAAAAGTTGATGGATTTAGGTCAAGTTTTCTCTAGAAAATGTCTATATCTTCGAGCTGAATAACGCGTTCTACAAAACAAAAAAGAGCATTAGACAAGAATATTAAATTAGTACAACAAAACATTTTTTATAAGTCTATAAGTACCTGTATTTTGCAATCTCTCCAGGCGACAGACACATAACAACCCGCAACCCGTGTACAGCTGGCAGCCACATGTTGATCCAAATGACTGCAACATGGTTAGTCTCCGTGTTAGCTCGTTTTCTAATAGGTTAAGAGCATGGATGGAAACTTTACAAAGTAGGTTGCGAAACAAAGGAATCTCAAGGTGGTTGTTCATTCGCTTGGTGTGACTTTCTTCCAAGCATTTCTTTACTTGCGTATATTACTTTAGTACCAAGGTGTCAACCTTTTTCACCAGCGTTTTCAGACTGCATTTCGGTGTAGTGAGCTGTTTCTTCAATGCAGCATGTGTGCCTTCAGCTCTGTATGTTATAGTTTGGTAGAATGTCAGACTTTGATTGGTCCATGCAGATACGAACAAATGGCGGGAGGTGTTTAACCAGTTATCCCACAGATAATCAAAAGCATCTAAAAAATATACATATTCGAATTATATATCTATTTAAATTAATGTATTAACTTAAGAGATAAGGTACGTTTACGTTGTTGATTAAGAAGGTGTCTCTGAAGGTTGACGAGGTTATAATCGCATAACTCCTCGGTAGCATAATCACACATTGTTTTCCACTGATCAGCAGTATACCCAGAGAGGGCAGGCTGTGATGATGTACCTTCACTCCTAGGTGAATCAGCTAACTGACGATTCACATCTGATGGTCCTTGATCACTCATACTGAAAACTAACAGATAGTCAAATAACACATAACAAATAAATACAGTTATGCACGTATTTCCGTAATTATTTCCTAACACAAAATTTAGAATTTAAGTGTCAGCAGAACACTTCTTTGGCTCAGACCAGTGGCTAGGCTCTGATACCACCTTCTGTCACAACCCCCGATCCCTGATCCCGGGAACGGGTGGACGTGAGCTCAGAGTTTGGTGGTATCAGCTTATTAAATCTTGCAGCGGAATTTACATCAGGACCGTAGTTAGGAAATGTTTATCAGAGTAAAACCACCATATTTTATATTAATAATCACATGGGTAAAACCCAAGTTTCTTATTACAATACATTTATAGGGATGAACCCTATATTATTTAAATTTAAAACATTGTTTATTTGGTAACTTTTATAGCCACATTATCCCAAGCCTTCTGTGCTCTCCAGCTGGCTTTTTATTAATTGGCTGTCACATTGGGTTACCTGAAACATGTTTTAAAAATATTTTGTCAGTGGGAAATACTGGTGAGTGAATCCCAATTTAATCAAGTTTAAATCAAAAGTCACAGTGAACAATATTGAGGGCACATCCGCAATTACATTTGTTTCCAAGACATCACAATTAACATCAGTGGTACTGTCATACTCAACTTGTGGAAATGTTACTCCTTGACCAGGTGGTAACAAATTTTGTATACAAAACCCCAACATACCCACTATAATTGTATTCTTACAAATACTCAATATGTTTATTCGCAGGGAAAGATATGTAAGGTTTTGTAAAACAGTTCATAAAAAGGTTTACAAAAAGTGGATCAACTCACATTGTTGTCTTAGGCTTTTCGTAAGGGTTTCCTGGATATAATCTATAATTTATACAAATGTACATTGGTTAGTATCATAACCCTTTGAAATTATTAATGATACCCTCCCCGAGACGGCATTCCAACAACTACGTCGGGCAGAACCACGACAGTTGTTACGGAACCCTAAATCAATCGGGCAGCGTAACTATTACGAAACTAGGGTTATAATACTTACAATGGAGCAGAACCTCGCTAATTAGGGGTATAATACCCGAAATATTATAACTTCTCTACAGAATTTCGAGATTGAAAGAAAGAAATGAGCGACGGAAAACGTAGACTGATGGCCTTCTTATATAGTTGCTGATTCTAGTCCTGTCGCGGCCCGTGTAAAAGACAAGGGGACCCTTACGCGGCCCGCGTCAACACAGTAGCTTAGCTGGGTCAGCTAGTAGGTCTGCCACGATGTTGACACGTGTCGGCCTCTGGTGTAATCGCGTGTAATGATCTGTCGCGGCCCGCGTAAGGTTGAGGTGAGGTTTAACGCGGCCCGCCTCAACTTACATTTTCAGATTTTTAATTTATTTTATAAACTATAACATATTTTGGGCTCGGTTTTCACGTACGGGGTGTATTATAAGACACATTAGAATATTTTAAGATATAATAGGGTGTCGGAAATATTATAAGAGTGTTGGTTTTACCGAGGGTTGTTACATTCTCCCCACCTTGTTTTAGAGCCCGTCCTCGAGATCTACTGAAACAAGTGTGGGTATTTCCTTCGCATTTCTGACTCAAGTTCCCATGTGTATTCCGATCCTCTTTTGGAGTCCCACTTCACTTTGACTAGAATTAGTCTCTTATGCTTGAGATTCTTGACTTTCCTGTCTTCAATCTGTAGGGGTCTTTCTACAAATTTAAGTTGTTCATTTACCTCTATGTCCTTAAGAGGCACTATCAGTGATTCATCAGCTAAACACTTTTTAAGATTAGATACATGAAACACATCATGTATTCCTGCCATTTCTTCGGGCAGTTGTAGCTGATAGGCTACAGGTCCTATTCTTCTAACAATCTTAAAAGGTCCAACATACCTGGGACTTAGTTTTCCCCGTTTGATGAATCTTACCACTCCTTTCCAAGGAGAGACTTTCAACAATACTTTATCTCCTACCTGAAACTCCAATGGTTTGCGTCGGTTATTGGCATAACTCTTTTGTCGATCACGTGCGGCTTTCAGTCGTTCCTTGACTTGAATAATTTTATCAGTTGTTTCTTGCACTATCTCAGGTCCAGATAATTGCTTTTCCCCAATTTCTGCCCAACAGACTGGGGTTCGACACTTTCGTCCATAAAGTGCTTCAAATGGTGCAGCCTTGATACTTGTGTGATAGCTATTATTATAAGAAAATTCTATTAAAGGTAAGTGATCGTCCCAATTACCTCCAAAATCAATTACACAGGCTCTAAGCATGTCCTCCATTGTCTGAATTGTTCTTTCACTTTGTCCGTCTGTTTGAGGATGATAAGTTGTGCTTAATCTTAACTTGGTTCCCATTGCCTTTTGGAAACTTGACCAAAAATGAGATGTAAAGCGACTATCTCTATCAGAAACAATTGATAAAGGAATGCCATGTAAAGAAACAATTTCATTTACATACAATTTAGATAATTGTTCCATACTAATTGTTTCCTTCATTGGTAAGAAATGAGCTGACTTAGTTAGTCTATCTACAATCACCCAGATTGTATCATTTCCTTTCTTAGTTTTGGGTAATTTAGTAACAAAATCCATTGTTATCAATTCCCATTTCCACACTGGCATCTCTAATTGTTGTAACAAACCTGAGGGTTTCTGATGTTCAGCTTTAACTTGTGGACAAGTTAAACATTTAGAAACATAGGTTGCTATGTCCTTTTTCATTCCTATCCACCAGAAATTTTTCCTTAAATCCTGGTACATTTTATCACTTCCTGGGTGCATCGTGTATTTAGACTTATGGGCTTCTTCTAATATACGATGGCGTAGATTTCCTAATTTAGGTATCCACATTCTCTTTTCATGGAATCTCCATATTCCATCTGTTCCTTGTTTTAATTCTTTTAACATACCTTTTAATTTTTCAGAATCATCCTTGATTACTGATTCTTGTGCTTCTCTTATTTGATCATTTAAATCTACTTGCAGATTTAATTTAAGAGAACGTACCCTTTTTGGTTTTTCATGATACTTTCGGCTTAAAGCATCTGCCACTACATTTGCTTTTCCTTCATGATACTGGATATTACAATCATAATCACTAAGAAATTCCATCCAGCGTCTTTGCCTCATATTCAACTCCTTCTGTTGGAAAATATACCTTAAACTCTTATGATCAGTGAATATGGTAAACTTATTACCATAAAGGTAATGTCTCCAAATTTTAAGAGAAAAAATTATAGCTACTAATTCTAAATCATGAGTTGAATAATTTTCTTCATGATTCTTAAGTTGTCTAGATGCGTAAGCTATAACCTTTTGTCTTTGCATCAACACACATCCATAACCTAGTTTGGAAGCATCACAATAGACTACAAAGTCTTCAGTTCCTTCTGGTAATGCTAGTATGGGTGTATGGGTTAATCTTTGCTTAAGGATTCTAAATGCTTCTTCTTGTTTAAATCCCCATTCAAACTTAACAGATTTACAGGTTAGCTTAGTTAAAGGAATGGCTATTCTAGAAAAATCTTTAATAAATCTTCTATAATAACCAGCCAATCCTAAGAAACTTCTAACCTCAGTTGGTGACTCAGGGGTTTTCCATTTAGTAATTGCCTCAATTTTTGTTGGATCTACCTGAATTCCTTCATGATTAACTAAGTGTCCAAGGAATTGTACCTGTTCTAACCAAAATTCACACTTATTAAATTTAGCATAAAGCTTTTCTTTTCTTAATAAACTTAAAAGTGTGTGCAAATGTTTTGCATGATCCTCTTTACTCTTAGAGTAAATTAGAATATCATCTATAAAAACAATTATGAATTTATCCAAATATGGCTTACATATTCGGTTCATCATGTCCATAAATGCAGCGGGGGCATTGGTTAAACCAAATGGCATGACAGTAAATTCATAATGACCATACCTTGTTCTAAATGCAGTTTTAGGAATGTCCTCTTCCTGTACCTTTAATTGATGATATCCTGACCTTAAATCGATTTTAGAGAAAAATCGAGCTCCTTGTAGTTGATCAAACAGATCATCGATTCTCGGTAATGGGTACCGATTCTTAATCGTAACCTTGTTTAATTCACGGTAGTCAATGCACATACGCATTGATCCGTCTTTCTTTTTAACAAACAGTATTGGCGCTCCCCATGGCGATGAACTTGGCTGAATAAATCCTTTTTCTAACAATTCATCTAATTGTTTCTTCAATTCTTGCATTTCAGCAGGTGCCAAACGGTAAGGTGCTTTGGCAATTGGTGACGTTCCTGGTATTAAATGGATTCTGAATTCAACTTCTCTATCCGGAGGTAGTCCTGGTAATTCTTCTGGAAAGACATCTGAAAACTGAGATACTACTGGAATATCTTTTAGTTCTTTTCCTTTAGTGTTAGTGATTATAGAAATCAAATACACTATAGAACCTTTTCTTATACAACTTGCAGTTTTCATCACAGAGATAAATTTATTGGACTTAGAAGTTTTATCTCCTTTAATTGTGATCATTTTACCTTTTGGTGAATTTACTTGAATTAACTTTTGATCACATAGAATATTGGCTTTATTGGCTATTAACCAATCTATTCCTAAAACAACATCAAATCCTACCAGATTCATGGGATAAAGATTTGCAATAAACTTCTGATTTAAAATTTCTATTCTTGCTCCCTGCAAGATTTCAGAAATTCTAACGGTTTCTCCATTAGCTGTCTCTACTAAGCATTCTAGTGGTAGTTTAGTTAATGACTGATTTAGAAATTTGCAAAACGATGTATTCATAAAACTTTGGTTTGCACCAGAGTCAAATAATACTTTAGCAAAAACATCATTAACTAAAAACGTACCAGCTATGACATCTGGAATCATCTTGGCTTCTTCTGCAGTCAGAACAAATGCTCTAGCATTTTTAGTATTCTTGTTGTTCGTAGCTGGAGCTAATTTTGGGCAATTTGGCCTGATATGACCTTTCTCTCCACAGTTAAAACACAATCCATTACTGGATTACCTCCTGCAATTCTCTTCCTTGTGTCCTGGTGCTTTACAGAAATTACAGTAAGTGGAGCATTTTCCAGAATGCTTCTTTTTGCAGATTCCGCAATACGGTGCAGAGGTAGAACCTGTATTCCTACGATTGTAATTCCCCGAACGGAATTCTTGAGTAAGCCTTTGGGTTAGGTTCCTTCTCTGGTCTTCTTCTCTAGTACGAACTAATTCATCAATCAAGGTATTGGCTAGTTCTACAGCTTCTAGTTCTTCTATGGTTTGAGGTCTAGCTGCCTTGACTACGTGTCTTATCTCCCCAATTAATCCCCAAATATAACGAGATATTAATACTGGTTCTGGTGAAGCAAGAGTTGGCACTATCCTAGCATATTCGAAAAATAACTTAGTGTACCCTTTGCTATCTACACCAGTCATCCTAAGATTTAGGAATTTGTTTGCTATTTGTTCCTTTTCATCAGGTGGGCAGAAT
Organism: Helianthus tuberosus; assembly: GCA_030545235.1. Classification (NCBI taxonomy): domain Eukaryota; kingdom Viridiplantae; phylum Streptophyta; class Magnoliopsida; order Asterales; family Asteraceae; genus Helianthus; species Helianthus tuberosus. The sequence continues at coordinate 16,508 of JARYGA010057155.1, read as the reverse complement.
TTCCTTTCTACCTTGTCCTTAAATTCTTCCCATTCCATATTATAGGTTTTATCACTTCCTTTTGTCTGAAGGATAGTGTTCCACCATTCTAATGCTGCATTCTTAAACAGATTAGAAGCAAACAGTATTTTATCTTCTTCAGCACACTTGCTTATCCTTAAGACTGCCTCAGTCTTTTCTATCCAGCGTAAGGTTGCAATGGCCCCTTCATTGCCTGAGAATTCCATTGGTTTACAAGACCAGAATTCTTTATAAGAACAACCATAAGGCATGGTTCTTCTTCTTTTGGGAATAGGCATTTGAAGTACCGGTCCATTGTTTACACTGTTTTCTGGTTCAATTGGTCGCTTACTGCTATGTTTACTTTTATTATTCGCTTCTTGAATAGTTTGAATAATAAATGGCATAGCATCTATGATTCCTTGTGCCACTATATGTTGAACGGCACTATTATCCATTTGGTTTTCGTTGTTATGGATGCTCGGATTATCATTAACCACGTTAATATTACTCTGGTTATCATTATTCAGATTTCCTTGATTTCCTTCGTCGGCCATCTGAATTTTAAACATTTATCCCATATTAATATCACAAGATAATAATTAATATCATAATTCACATGACACGCAATTTAACCAAAACCGTCGATCATTGCGACTATACTCTTTTTCATATACTATGCGTCTATTACACACTAGTACAGAATTAAAGATTACAATACCAACAGAAATAAAATAATAATATGCATCCGTACACACATATCTTATTTTATTTTATTATATTATTATTATTACTACTGCTTCCTCCATTCTAACATTCACGGATATGGATTTATCCAAAAATCCATATTGCGTTCATCGTATTTCCATACGAGACGCTCTCCCACCTGACGCATTCTCTCACTGCTTTCTAAAATTTCCTCCCCGAAAGTCCTAAGTTCTTGGACGTTTTCTGCACTCATTGGGGGTGCAGGTTCTCGGACTGGGTTTGGAATCTAGGGTGCGGTTTCCTGAAATTGGTAAGGATCCTCTAATATTTCCCTAATATAATCATCTTGATAATAGGGGTCTAAAGGGTCCATACCTGGGTAAGCTTCTATGTTTTGTATGGGTGGATAGTCCTGAATAGGGTAACGTTGCACAAAGTCCCTATTGTCGTCCCACCAGGGGTCGTAATTCGGGTCTAGGGGGTTTGGTGCAGGTACCCGAGGGATTTCTTCTGGGTTAAATTCATACATCTCCTCTTGGTTTTCCTGGTTTTCTATTTCCATGGGTTGTTCTAGGTTTTGTGGTTGTGGGGCTACTAATTGTTCCAGACTTGGGTCAGCAGCAGTTGTAGCTAAGATATGGAAATTAGCTAGGCTTCTATTTAGCATATCTTGAGTATGGGCATCTGTCTCTCGCTTAATAGCTGCTAAAGCCCTTTGCTGTTGCAATTTTCGCATTCTCTTCCTACGAGCAAAAGCTTCTTTACTGAACCATCCTCGTTTCTTAGTAGGAAATGGTTCCTCCGATTTAGCTCTAAAGGCAAATATCCCGTCTTCCTGATCAGCAGTATACCTAGAGAGGGCAGGATGTGATGATGTACCTTCACTCCTAGGTGAATCAGCTAACTGACGATTCACATCTGATGGTCCTTGATCACTCATACTGAAAACTAACAGATAGTCAAATAACACATAACAAATAAATACAGTTATGCACGTATTTCCGTAATTATTTCCTAACACAAAATTTAGAATTTAAGTGTCAGCAGAACACTTCTTTGGCTCAGACCAGTGGCTAGGCTCTGATACCACCTTCTGTCACAACCCCCGATCCCTGATCCCGGGAACGGGTGGACGTGAGCTCAGAGTTTGGTGGTATCAGCTTATTAAATCTTGCAGCGGAATTTACATCAGGACCGTAGTTAGGAAATGTTTATCAGAGTAAAACCACCATATTTTATATTAATAATCACATGGGTAAAACCCAAGTTTCTTATTACAATACATTTATAGGGATGAACCCTATATTATTTAAATTTAAAACATTGTTTATTTGGTAACTTTTATAGCCACATTATCCCAAGCCTTCAGTGCTCTCCAGCTGGCTTTTTATTAATTGGCTGTGACATTGGGTTACCTGAAACATGTTTTAAAAATATTTTGTCAGTGGGAAATACTGGTGAGTAAATCCCAATTTAATCAAGTTTAAATCAAAAGTCACAGTGAACAATATTGAGGGCACATCCGCAATTACATTTGTTTCCAAGACACAATTAACATCAGTGGTACTGTCATACTCAACTTGTGGAAATGTTACTCCTTGACCAGGTGGTAACAAATTTTGTATACAAAACCCCAACATATCCACTATAATTGTATTCTTACAAATACTCAATATGTTTATTCGCAGGGAAAGATATGTAAGGTTTTGTAAAACAGTTCATAAAAAGGTTTACAAAAAGTGGATCAACTCACATTGTTGTCTTAGGCTTTTCGTAAGGGTTTCCTGGATATAATCTATAATTTATACAAATGTACATTGGTTAGTATCATAACCCTTTGAAATTATTAATGATACCCTCCCCGAGACGGCATTCCAACAACTACGTCGGGCAGAACCACGACAGTTGTTACGGAACCCTAAATCAATCGGGCAGCGTAACTATTACGAAACTGGGGTTATAATACTTACAATGGAGCAGAACCTCGCTAATTAGGGGTATAATACCCGAAATATTATAACTTCTCTACAGAATTTCGAGATTGAAAGAAAGAAATGAGCGACGGAAAACGTAGACTGATGGCCTTCTTATATAGTTGCTGATTCTAGTCCTGTCGCGGCCCGCGTAAAAGACAAGGGGACCCTTACGCGGCCCGCGTCAACACCAGTCAACACAGTAGCTTAGCTGGGTCAGCTAGTAGGTCCGCCACGATGTTGACACGTGTCGGCCTCTGGTGTAATCGCGTGTAATGATCTGTCGCGGCCCGCGTAAGGTTGAGGTGAGGTTTAACGCGGCCCGCCTCAACTTACATTTTCATTTTTTTAATTTATTTTATAAACTATAACATATTTTGGGCTCGGTTTTCACATACGGGGTGTATTATAAGACACATTAGAATATTTTAAGATATAATAGGGTGTCGGAAATATTATAAGAGTGTTGGTTTTACCGAGGGTTGTTACACATGTGCAACACAGAATGTTTGGTTTGTCGACGCCATACCCACAACTTGCAAAAATGGAAGATTGTACATGTTAGTTTTGTAGGTAGCGTCGACCATAAGCACATGCGGGAATGCCCTCCACATTTCAAAGGACTTGTCGTGACAGAAAAATATCTTCCGAGCGACATTGGTGGAAGGTTCCCTGTATGTAATAGGTCATCTTTTTTTCCTGGGGGATTTGTAGCAGTCTCTGCATGGGAGTCGTTTTTTTCTCGAACTTTATGGCCCTGATCTTTTGGCGAGCATTGTGTATGTCTTTCGGAACACATTTGTTTTCAGGGTTCTGTTTGGTTACGGCCTTCCAGATTGTATGGGGTTGTATGTCTTGATCTGTCAGCTCTTGCACCAGTCTAAACTCATTAGGAGTAAGTCTCCTGGCATACGTGTAACCCTCTAGATGTTTAGCAGGGTCGTGGTTGTGGGTCTCGTTAAAATTTTTGTGCATATAATCTATCCGCCAAGCTCTACTGAGGTTGGAGACCTCAACATGTTAATTGATCTATATTTATCTGATAATAATCTATTCGGTAAAATTCCTAGTAGCCTTGGTGGTTGTGCTAGTCTTTCAAGGTTTTCCCTCAAAGGAAACTTATTTCATGGTACAATACCACAATCATTAAATTCCTTAACAGAACTGATGGAACTCGATATTTCTCATAATAACTTCTCCGGCCAACTTCCTATGTTCTTAGAGCGGTTACAATATTTGAACCTATATATAACAATTTTGAAAGTAGAATACCAAATTTGGGTGTGTTTGTTAATGCAAGTGCATTCTCAGGTTTAGGGAATAGTAGGCTTTGTCATGAGTCTACAGAGCATTTGGGTTACCCAAATGCTCGGAGAAAAAGATTCATAAAATGAGGTTTCCTTTGTTTGTAATAGTCATTTTAAGTGCATTAGCACTTTTCACCATGATATGTTTAGTGTATATTTGGAATAAGAAGAAAAGCAAGAACGGATCGCCTCAATCATCAACGGATGGACGATTCTTGAAAGTTTCATACATTCAACTTTTCAAGGCCACTAATGGGTTCTCCGAAGCAAATTTGATTGGACATGGTGGGTTCAGTTCAATTTATAAAGGAACCCTTGATACCAATGTTGATAGATTTGTTGTGGTCAAAGTTCTACATCTTCAAAATCAAGGAGCTTAAAGAAGCTTTATGAGGGAGTGTGAAGCATGGCGGAACATTCGACACCGGAATTTATTGAAGATGCTAACTGTAAGGACCTGTAAAAATGTCCCTAAACGACCCGTAAGTGAAAACCCGGACCCCTGAAACCCTAATGTGCATGAAAAACCAAGAAATTGAGAAAATTGGTTTTCACGCGGGCCGCATAAATATAAGCATATGCTTACGCGGGCCGCGTCAACTCAAAGTTGACCGGATAAGCGATACAGGCCACGTGTCGCACACGTGGCAGACCTAGGTGTGACACGCTAGCCCTAGTCGAAGACTAGGTGGCCCTCGCGGGCCGTGTAAGTTTTAAGTGTGGCTTACGCGGGCCGCGTAAAACCCAAAAATCAGCTATAAATTGCTTAGTTCATGGCCTGTTCATCTGCACTCGACAAAACTTTCAAAAGACGAAGTATACTGCTAAAAATCACAAATTCACATAGGGAGACGCTGCTACGATTACAGGGTATTAACTCGATCACTGCTACGATACAATGTCCGGTCGATTGAAACTGATCTGATGGATGTTTAAGTGCTGCCCAAATTAGGGCTATACTTTGTCATTCGTCGTGAGGGTTTTGATCTCGTGAGCTTATCGTAAATGTTGTATTAAGTTACTTACCTAGTTTCGTGTGCATTGTTGTTTGAATTAGGTTAATAAGGCTAAATCAGTAGGCTAAACTCTGCCCGTCTAAACTTGCAATGTGAGTCATTCTCTTTTTATCAAATTGTTTCCAAAACCCTATTTGTTTCAAAGTTATAATTACAGGGATTAAGTCTTTGTAATCTTCAATTACTGCCGGTATGTGGGGTTTTGTATACATTACTTGATACCCGTCACCATTGGACAACAGGTTAGCCAATGGGTGATCTGACCATAGTCACAGATACTGTCGAGTGACAAATACCGATTTGGGGTAATTGATAGATAGAAACAATATACTCACCCTTAATATTGTATATTATAACAATGTGTCGTTTTGTGCAACTGGAATGACTCGCCAGTATTTCCCTGCTGATAAAAATTGTTTTTAAAACATGTTTCAGGTGATCTGTTGTGATCCAGGAAAAAGTGTCGTGTAGCACTAAAAGCTTGAGGAAGTGGCTCAATAAAATAAAGAAACATGTTTTTGTAAAAACAGGGATTTCCCAGTGAAGTTACCTTTATTGTAAATTATGGGTGTTATCCCCAATTTGTGAAATAAAATAAATTGGGCATTTTTAAGGTTTAAAAGATCCTGTTAAAATTCCGTTGCCAACATAATAATTACCACGGGTTTCTGTCCCGCGGCTCCTGAAACGGGTAGAACCGGGATGGGGGTCGTGACAGAAAAAGGTGGTATCAGAGCCACTGATTTAAGCCAATTAAGTATTTAGAAATACTTAATTTTTCTTGTTGGTGCAGTTGTCTGTCGACTACATCTTTGTTCGAGTTTTAGTTTAGGGTTGTTTGTACAAGTGCTCGAAAATCAAGAAAGCATGTTATAGTGTTGATTTCGCTCATAATGACACTTTGTCATTATAAGCGAGATCACATGATAATCTTGATTTCGCTCATATGTCATTTAAGGTGATTTCGCTTATGTGTCCAATGTCTGATTTCGCTTTTATGGCACATGCATGTATGAGCGAAATCCCAAGCCTATAAATAGGCATGTATAAGCAAAATCACATAGCAGTTAGGTTGAGGTCTTGTATGTAACGGCGAAACTCTGCCGAATCGTCTCCAGCGCTTGTAACTTGTTAGCAGATCAATAAAAGAGACGTTTAATAGTGAAATCAAACTAAACAAAGACTGAATCAATGAATTCCGCCTCTGATTCAGTCTGAGCACTCTTCTGATCGACTCGTTAGGTCGCATATCGTTCCTACAAGTGGTATCAGAGCTCAGGAGGAAGAGTTCTTACCGTTTAGCTCGTTTTCGCTCAAAAATTCTGATTTCTACACCTTCTTTCATCGTCAGATCAAGTTTTAACGGTCGAAATTCGTTCAAATTTTCACAGATTGTGTGTAATTGGACATAGACAAATCCCTGAAAGTTTGAGACCTAAACACGGACTAAAAATGGACAAAATCAGCATTCGAGTTGATTTCGCTTTTACGGACTTAGGCTGATTTCGCTTTTGTGACAGACCTAATTTCGCTCCAGTGAACATCAGAACTTGTGATTTCGCTTTTAGATCATCTAAGATTGGGATTTCGCTCATAAGGACATCATAATCCTGAGTTCGCTTATAAGGACATCATAATTTTTATTTCGCTCTTAAGGACATTCAGAACATCTAATTTCGCTCCAAAGTACACTGAGATTTCGCTTTTATGAACAATCTGATTTCGCTTGTGTGAACCATAAAAGAGATTTCGCTCTTGTGTCACACATAACTTGGGATTTTACTTTTGTGACATTTGTGCATCTAATTTCGCTCAAAGGGACAATAGTTGAGGTTTAAGAGAAAACAGATCGGGATTGTTAGAAAAATGGCAATGGTCTTTGATGAACAGAAAAGCAATGATTTTGAAAGGTTAAATAATTGGTATCGAGGATATTTGAGTAGTTCTTATCATAAATTGCCCAAAGAGGTTTGGAGTAACCGGTTCGAATGTTTTCTGTGTAAGAAAGATGAAAAATTGGATGATTTGGAGAAGCGTTTTGATCGTTTGATTGACTATTTGAAAGAAAATCAAATAGTGATAACAGAAGCTGATATGGTATCAAAGTTTGCTAATGGATTACCAGCTGAATGGGATGATTTTTTGAGAAATCTGAGAGAAGATTCTAGTTTTTCAAAATTATCTCTGAGTAAATTCATCAGTAAAATTAAAAATCACAATTATGAAATTTATCAAAAGAAAAGAGATGTGATGGATAAAATAAAAATGAATTTAGATGATTTGAATTTAGATGTGATAAACGAAATAAACAACAGAATCAATGTTTGTTGGGCAGCAAAAAGAAATTTGAAATATGATATGAAGAGGGGTTGTTATATTGATGATAATGGAAATCCTCTTGATTTCGTTACAATCTTTGGTGCAGGTACATATAAGATAGAGAAAGAACAAGCTCCAAAGAATGAAGAATCTGTGAAGAATGAATTTTCAAAGTCTGAATTAGTGTGCTCCAAATGTGACAACTTTAAGATTGACAATGACAAACTCTTGAAGGATGCGGAAAGTCTGACATTGGAAGTCAAGAAGTTGAAAGATGAGAAGCAAACTGATGTAAAACAGATTCTGGATTTACAGGGAAATTGTGAAAAGCTGAAAGCTGAAAATGTTAAACTGTTAAATGACTTGAACAGTTTGACATCAGAAAACAAAATTTTTGAAGAAAAAATTAAAAGTTTTGAAAATGAAAAATCAAAGATTGAGAAAGATTTTCAAAGTCAAATAAAAATTTTAGAAGATGAGAGAGATATGTTTGGTAAAAAAAATCTTGAAAAACAAATTGCAATCAATTCTCATCTTGAAAAGATTATTAGACTTGAAAAGGAAGCAGAATGTGCTCAAAAGAAAATCAATGAATGGGAAGAAAAGTTGAAGGTGTTTGTGAATACTTCAACTATTCCTTGCCCAAAACCTTTAAATTCAGTTCCAATAAGTGACAATGTCACAAACTTTGACAATGTCAAAGTTGAAGATTGTGATAAGAAATCTGATGATGAAAATGAAAAGATTGAAAAACAAAAATTGTTTTTGAAATTAAAAGAAAAATTTCAGAAAACTGTTCTACAATCGACTGAAAAGGGAGAATGCTCTAAGCAAAAACCTTTGAAGAAGAAAGTGGAACAGAAACAAAAAATTAAAAATGAGAAAAATGTTCAAAAAGATAATAAAAGCTCATCAGATCGATCATCCAATCAAAATCAAAAATTACAAAAATTGAAAAATGAAAACTCAAAAACTGTTGGTAATAAGTGGTGCAGGTCGGACCACAGTGCTTCAAAGCCAAATTCAGCTTTCAGGAGGAGTGATGATCACCACAAAGCCAGACAATGCTATGATTTGAGCATTTGGGCTGAAAATGGTGATTGGTACGATAACAGAGTGTGTTACCGATGTGGTTATCAAGGACACATTGCTGTTAACTGCCAAGGTTGGAATTATGAGACGAGGAGATGCTTTAATTGCAACATCAGAGGTCACATTGCCAGAGATTGCCCAAGGAGATCGAATGACAGATTGAGGGCTAAGTCTCAAAAATTGGCAAAGATTCCAGTCAATGTCAAGCCCCATGAACAGAAGGTTCTAAAACCTAAAGTTCAAGAACAGACAATTCAAGAAAAGAAAGTTAAACTTTCACAGGGGGAAAAAGACAGATTGAGAAAGAAGAGGAAGAAGGTGAGAGAGTATCTCGAGAAAATCTTGTCCTTGGGTTCATCTGTTGATAAAAATAAGAGTTCTGATGAATCGACTCCCTCAATTGCAAAGTCAAGCAAGACGAATTCATCGGATACAAATCTGAGGACGAAAGAAGATAAGAAAAAGAAGAAAATGGTCGGCGATGAATCTGACTTATCAAAGTCAGACAAGCCACCTTCAGGCGATGAATCTGACAGGTCAAAGTCAGACAAGCCATGTGCAGGCAATGATTCTGGTTCGTTAAAGCCAGAGGAGCCATTGGTTGAGGTAAAAATGGAGAATTCAGGTTTAACAATGGATTATGCAAATTTTCCACCATTGTTGAACAAGAATTCAAAATCACCCAAGGACAGTCAGGCTTGGGTGAATCTGTTTAAATGAAAAACCTGACTTGCCGGAGTTCCCAGGTTGGTAAGCGTGGAACATGAACTGGCATTTTTCTTGAGAAATTCACGTTTGTGATATTTCGACTTACAAGTGGTAAATCAGGGACATTAAGTTGTACTTGATTTTCTACAAGTGATGTTTGAGGATTGATCTTAAAAATGTTAGTTTTTACAAGTGTTTGAAGAAAACAAAGTGATGAAAGATCCCCGAATTTGTGAAAAGACACACAAACTAATTTTTCCGAAAAATCCATTTTGATTAAAACAAACTTAAGTGTTTTGAAATCATAATGAGAAAATAGTTTGTTGTGAGGGGGAGTTCTGATTGTTTATGCCAGATGGATGGAGAATTGAAGCAATTCTCATCATGTTGTCACATTTCTTGTACAGCTTGTTTTCAAATTTTCCCAGAAAATCAAAATTGAGATATATTTTGATTTTAGGGGGAGTACAAATTTTAAAAAAAATTAGAAAATTTGAAAATGTCAAAAACATTGAAAAATTTAAAAATGAGTTTTGCTGAAAAAAGAGGAAATGATAGTAAATCAGTGGACTATCACAGCATGCTAGAGAAATGTAAAGTCAAAATGTGATAAACGGTCTCACTAAAGATGTGACGATAGGCTCAGCTAGTCTAGTAGATTTGCGATAACGATACAAACTTAAATGATAAAGCCTAGTTCTAGTGGGAAACATGGTCGAAAGCATAGTACTTAGTTTTGTCCTTCTTGACTGTGTGCCTACTCAGTAATCGCTGATTGTCGAAAGACATAAAACTGGTTAAGTTTGTGAACTTTCACAACTTTGCTGAAAAATCGTTGTGATTGTGCATTTTATTTTGCAAAGATTTAAACTTGTTTTATTTCTTTATTTTGTTTAAGCATCGGACATCCTCTGTGTATACGTGAGTATCGACCTGGATGTTGTTGCCTAAACGTTCTGCTTTATTTTCTTTGGTGTTTCGTTTAAGCTTTGGATCTCCTCTGCGTATACGGGAGTATCGACCTGGTGGTTAAAGCCTAAACAATTTCAACTTGTTTTATTTTTCTTATTTTGTTTAAACATTGGACTTTCTCTGCGTATACGGAAGTATCGACCTGATTGTTAATGTTTAAACATTCTGCTTTATTTTCGCACAAATCACAGTTGATAAAAGTTTAAAGGTATTACTTGAGTCAGTGTATTGCATGATGAGGGGATATGCTGAGATCCTGGGGTCCATAAGAATTTAGTGCTATCTAAATATACCTAAATGTATCGGTAAGCATGTCGAAAGTTTTTAGATTGAGTTTAAGTGGACAACAATATTGTCAATCCATGTGAATCGTTTAGAACTTAAAACGATTAAAAGCTTAACGGTGCTTGTGATTTGTCTAAAAACTGATCTGATCCTCTTTCGCAAACTCACAAAAATATGTTTTGTATATATTTCATTTCTGCATTTAATTTCTGTTATTGCATTTATGTTTCATTTTTTGAAAAATCCAAAAAGATTTTCGACAACTGATGTTGAAAAGCTGATATTCAAAATCTCAAAGGCTAAACAAGATGAACAATTGGGTTGGATAATTGGTTTGAAAAGTTGAATCAGAATTTGGAATGTTTCAAAAAAATTTTAAATCAATTTTAAATGAAAATGATTCTCAAAGGTTTAGTTGATTCATTAAATTGAATCACAATATTGTTTGTTATAATTGTGTGTTTGAGTTGCGTAGGTTTCTGATCCTGTTGCTACGAAAGCCAGGAGATGCATCAGAATCTGAGGAGAGCTTAAACTGAAAAAGCCAGGATTTGATTTCAATTGTGATAACAAATTCCAGACAGCGATCCCAGCTTGATGATAGGGGGAGTCTGATGAGAGTTAGAGCCAGAGAAAGATCCGGTTACATGATTCCAGGAAAAGTTCCTGAAGAAGACCGATCAAGATTGAAGAATTGTCATGTTGAAGACTCTCACTGAAGATTCCGTCAACATTCAAGGGGGAGTCTGTTGGTGCAGTTGTCTGTCGACTACATCTTTGTTCGAGTTTTAGTTTAGGGTTGTTTGTACAAGTGCTTGAAAATCAAGAAAGCATGTTATAGTGTTGATTTCGCTCATAATGACACTTTGTCATTATAAGCGAAATCACATGATAATCTTGATTTCGCTCATATGTCATTTAAGGTGATTTCGCTTATGAGTCCAATGTCTGATTTCGCTTTTATGGCACATGCATGTATGAGCGAAATCCCAAGCCTATAAATAGGCATGTATAAGCGAAATCACATAGCAGTTAGGTTGAGGTCTTGTATGTAACGGCGAAACTCTGCCGAATCGTCTCCAGCGCTTGTAACTTGTTAACAGATCAATAAAAGAGACGTTTAATAGTGAAATCAAACTAAACAAAGACTGAATCAATGAATTCCGCCTCTGATTCAGTCTGAGCACTCTTCTGATCGACTCGTTAGGTCACATATCGTTCCTACATTTCTGATTGCCATTTTGTGATTCTGTGAAAATTCAATTTACAAAATTTTAACCTAGAATTTTGTGTGTTTCTTCATGTATGCTAACAGCATGAATGAACTATCTGAAGCACTTCAAAACTTTACTATCCATACCACAGATATGGATACTGCCGGTACCTTCACTGGCTACCAGGCTGATAACGAAGAGCCAATGGTGTTCCAGGCCCAACCTCAGGAGAAACCGAAACCGAAAAAGAGAAGAAGACTCGTAGGTTGGAGGCGTGTGCGTAGGAAGAAACCAGTGACACAAAAAGTTATTAAAACGGAAGATCCGAAGGATAAAGGCAAAGGAAAGGAGATAGGAGAGAGTTCCGGGCAAGCCCAGGAAATGCCACCGTGGGAAGAGCTGGACCGCCAACTGGCAAATAGCGACTTCATCAGACCTGCCGATGAAAACCTCTTCTATTACCCAGCGGAAGCACAACTTCCAGTTAATCTGGAACCTGCTATCCCAGATCCTATTATCCACCCCCGACCTCTACCAGGAGAGCTGGAAAAATGGTGGACAACTGACTGGCAATTTCAGAATCTTTTGAATAACCCTAATACCTTTTTCCCCCAATTTGACCCTGAGCCTCCACTACATCCCCCTATGAGTACAGAAAACCTGGCTGAACTCCGCCACTATGGCGAGGAGCTGGTGGACGCAGGAAATAGAATCCGAGAAGTAGGGGAGAGGATATCATGGAAATACGACGAGAGGGAACGTCGTTTCTGAAGTGCCAGCTGATGAGGATCGTATGTGGTTGTAGGAATGTGTGTTTAATAATAATAATATAATAATCAAAATATAATCATGTAAAATAACTAAAAATAAAACTTTTGTAATATATCTGGTAATGTACGGATGCATATTAAAATATATAAAATATGAAAGTCGCAAAGTCGACAATTTTGGCTATACGTGTTGATGTGATTATGTGTAATTGTTTTATGATGTTTGGTTGTTATTTATTTTGTGCTAATAACTTATATATATATTAATTACCAGATGGAACATGCTAGTAATGAACCAGTTAACGAGGTTAACCAATCTGAGCAAAACAATGGAGACCAATTTCTTAACAGACAAGATATAGAAAATATTGTTGCTCAAGAAATAGCCAATGTTATTCCAGCAATCCTTGCTGCTGCCCGAAATCCAGTTAAACCTCCACCACCTATTCCCAGCAAACGTACTCGTGATGACAATTTTAGTAATAGTGTAAATGGAGGTGGCAACAATAATAATAACGATGATGTGATACAAGCCCCATTTCTTAAAAGAATGAAAACTGCAACGCTTGGTTGCACTTACAAAGAATTTCTTGCCTGTAAACCAATCGAATTTGCAGGCAATGAAGGGGCAACTGCACACTGCGTTGGTTAGAGAAAACCGAGGCAGTAATTAAAATAAGTAAATGTACCGAGGAAGATAAGGTCATGTATGCTTCTCACCTTTTCAAGGAAGAAGCATTAGAATGGTGGAATACGGTGTTACAAGCCAAGGGAAGCGACCTGGCTTATGCCATGAGTTGAGAAGAATTTAAGTGTCTGGTGGAAAGAAAATTCTGCCCAGAATATGAAAAAGAACAAATGGAGAATAAATTCTTGAGCCACCGAATGGTGGATGTTGATTGTCGAGGGTATACTTCGAAGTTTTTCGAATATGCTCGAATTGTGCCTACTCTGGCTTCGCCGGAACCGGTACTTATTTCTCGCTACATTTGGGGTTTAATTAGCGAGATTCGTGATATTGTCAAAGCTGCGAGACCCCACACAATTGACGATGCGGTGGAATTAGCCAACACTTTGACTGACGGACAGGTGCGTACGCGAGAAGAAAACAGAAAGAAGGAATTGGCTCAGAAAATTTCCCAAGGATTTCGTATGGGTAATAATAGCAATTTCAAGAGAAAAGGAACTGGATCATCTTCCACTCCGCCGTTCTGCAGAAACTGTAAAAATAAACATTTTGGAAAATGTAATGAAACCTGCAACTTCTGCAAAGCTCTAGGACATCGTGAAGAAGAGTGCAGAAAGAAAACAAGGATCTGCTACAACTGCGGCGAAGCTGGCCATTTTAGACCAGAATGCCCTAAATTGGTCAAACCAGCAGATAATAAGGCCAAACTTGCTGAAGGAACTAATAAGAAGAACGCAAGAGCCTTTCAATTGACCACGCAGGAAGCCGAGCTAATCCCTGATGTGATAGCTGGTACGTTCCTAGTTCATGACGTTTATGCAAAAGTATTATTTGACTCTGGTGCAAACCAAAGTTTTATAAATACTTCATTCTGCCAAGCTCTTAAACTACCCTTAACCAACCTTAGACATATCTTTGCTGTCGAAACGGAAAATGGGAATTCTGTTAAAATAGATAAAGTTTTGCGAGAAGGAAGGATAGAACTATTAGGCCATAAATTTTCTGCAAACCTGTTACCTATGAATTTAGCCGGATTCGACGTTGTGTTAGGAATGGATTGGTTAGTAGCCAACCATGCTCGAATTCTTTGTGATAAGAATTCCATAGAAATTCATACACCCACAGGAGAAATAGTGGTGATTACAGGAGATAAGCCACGTAAGCCGCTGAAGTTCATTTCAGTAATGAAAGTAGCCAGTTATTCAAGAAAACAAGAAATAATATATATGATTTCGGTAATCATTAACCCTAAAGGTAAAGAACTTAAGGAAATTCCAGTAGTATCAGAATACCCGGATGTATTTCTGGAAGAACTACCTGGATTACCACCCGATAGGGAAGTAGAATTTAGAATTCATCTAATTCCTGGTACTACACCGATAGCCAAGACACCTTATCGGTTAGCACCCACCGAAATGCTAGAATTGAAAAAGCAGTTAGATGAATTACTAAGCAAAGGATTCATACAACCTAGTTCATCCCCGTGGGAATTGAATAAGGTTACGATTAAGAATCGTTACCCATTGCCTAGGATTGATGATCTTTTCGATCAACTACAGGGAGCTAGATATTTTTCTAAGATAGATTTACACTCCGGATATCATCAATTGAAGGTGCAAGAAGAAGACATACCTAAAACTGCTTTCAGAACTAGGTATGGTCATTACGAGTTTATAGTCATGCCCTTTGGACTAACAAATGCTCCTGCAGCATTCATGGACATGATGAATAGGATCTGTAAACCGTATCTGGATAAATTCGTAATTGTCTTCATCGACGATATACTTATTTATTCCAAAAGTCAGGATGAGCATAGTGAGCATTTGCATGCACTCTTAACTTTGTTAAGAAGAGAAAAGTTTTATGCCAAATTCTCGAAGTGTGAATTTTGGCTACAGGAGGTACAATTTTTAGGACACATGGTGAATCACGAAGGTATTCATGTAGATCCCTCCAAAATAGAAGCAATCACCAAATGGAAGGTCCCGCAATCAGCTATGGAAATTAGGAGTTTTCTAGGATTAGCCGGATACTATAGACGGTTTATTAAGGATTTTTCTAAGATAGTTGTACCATTAACTAAGCTAACCTGTAAATCAGTTAAGTTTGAATGGGGACCCAGGCAAGAAGAAGCTTTTAAGATTTTAAAGCAAAGGTTAACGAACTCCCCAATTCTTGCCTTACTAGAAGGAACAGAAGATTTTGAAGCCCACTGTGACGCTTCTAAGCTAGGATTAGGATGTGTGCTAATGCAACGCAAGAAGGTAATTGCGTATGCATCAAGACAATTAAAGAAGCATGAAGAGAATTATATGACTCACGACTTAGAATTAGGAGCAATAATTTTTGCCCTTAAAATTTGGAGGCACTATCTGTATGGAAGTAAGTTTACAGTCTATACAGATCATAAGAGTTTAAGATACATATTTGGGCAAAAAGAATTGAACATGAGGCAAAGAAGATGGATGGAAATTCTAAGTGACTACGACTGTGATATTCAATATCACGAAGGAAAAAGCAAACGTGGTTGCAGATGCCTTAAGTCGTAAGTATCATGAGAAACAACGACGAGTTCGTGCTCTTAGATTGAGTTTACAATTAGACTTAATGGAACAACTGAAGAATATTCAGGAGACAGCAATCAAGGATGATGCTGAAGGAATGAAAGGACGAATGAAGGAATTAGAGCAAGGAAGTGATGGAATTTGGAGATTCCATAAGAAAAGGATTTGGGTACCTAAGCAAGGGGAATTAAGAAATAAGATTTTAGAGGAAGCTCATAAATCTAGATATACCATGCATCCTGGTAATAATAATATGTACCAAGATTTAAGAAATAATTTCTGCTGGATAGGAATGAAAAAGGACATAGCTAGATACGTTTCTAAGTGTCTAACTTGTTCGCAAGTTAAAGAAGAACACCAGAAACCTTCAGGGTTACTCCAACAACTAGAAATGCCTGTATGGAAATGGGAACTCATAACAATGGACTTTGTTACTAAGTTGCCCAAAACCAGAAAGGGGAATGACGCGATTTGGGTAATTGTGGATCGATTAACCAAATCAGCTTATTTTCTACCCATGAAGGAAACTTTTAGTATGGAAAGATTAGCTAAGTTATACGTAGACGAAGTAGTATCCTTACATGGAGTCCCACTCTCCATTGTATCGGATAGAGATAGTCGCTTCACTTCACATTTCTAGACAAGTTTCCAAGAAGCCATGGGGACGCGGTTAAATATAAGTACAGCTTACCATCCCCAAACAGATGGACAAAGTGAAAGAACGATCCAAACCCTGGAAGACATGCTTAGGGCATGTGTGATAGATTTTGGTGGAAACTGGGATGACCACCTACCCTTAATTGAATTCTCCTATAACAATAGTTATCATTCAAGCATCGAAGCTGCCCCGTTCGAAGCACTGTACAGACGAAAGTGTAGAACTCCAGTTTGT
>JARYGA010057154.1:0-15618 GCA_030545235.1 Helianthus tuberosus | reverse complement strand
AAAGAGAGAGATAGGCAGTGGTTTGATATTGGTGGCGGCTGCTGGTGGTTAGTGTTGTCGACGACGGTAGTTGGTGGCTGGTGTCGGAGACAGTGGTAATTGGTTGTGTGGGTGTTAAAAGGATGGTTGGTGTTGGACGGAAAGTTATGCATACACAGGAAAACAAAAATGAATCATGAATTTTGAATCTGAATACATTATTTGTATTTTGAATTGTGACATATAGAAAACAAAAATGAATTTTGTTTGAATTAATAATTAATGTATATTAATTTAAAAATGCATTTAAAGTATCAGTAATGACTAAATAAATCCTTATATCTAAAATTACTGAAATACCTCTAATTTTAATTGAATGATTTAACTGAGTTAAGAGTCGGGGAGCAAACTGGCTACAAGATAGAAACATCAAGGAGGAAAATAGCCGTTTTTAAATGATTGAGACAAAAACCATTAAAGTGACCAAATCATAGGGAGCAAAACGGAAGTTAACTCTATTGTAAAAAACAAAAAATATAACAAGTCTATTCTATAGCAATATTAATTTAGTTAAATTAATTGATTGGAGAATAATTGTCATTGATACAAAGATTGATAAATTTGATTTTCCTATTTCGATAAAGTTTAGGCTTGTAGTAATAATATCGCATTTTTTAATGACAACATTTATTACTACTATATTACATCAATAAAACGTCAAATATTCACCATTGCCCAATGTTGAATATGAAACCTCTCATCTAAAAGGCATATGCCACGACCAAGTAGGCTAGCCCCACATTAGTAACATCGTATTTGTGGATCAAGCTAAGCGTCTTATTTTGTTTTTTTAACGATTTTAGGTGATATATACGATATATGCTTAATACTTATCAAGTTATTTTCATTACTTTTTTTTTGTTATGTCTTGATTTGAAACTTTCAATGAAAAGGAAAGAAACTTAGATATTTATGTTGATGCATGTATGGTGCAGGAAGAATACGAATTGTTTGCTCAGAAAGTGACCATGATGTCGGAAAGTGAAAGTTGTATACCAAACAAAGACCATTCTGCCATCGTTGAGGTACAACATCAAATTCTTTCGATTATTTCCTTTATTTACTTGAAAGAAATTAGTCCTTTCTGTTTTATCTTAATACCTTTTCTTAGACCATGCGACGACACGTGTCGCCGGTATTGCCCCTTTTTGTCGCCGGTAAAGATCTTTACCGGCGACACGTCGTCGCTAATAGGTCGCCGGTATTGCTGGGTCGGTATTGGTCATTTGTCGTCGCTAAAAGTGTGGTTCGTCGGTATTGTTCTTTCACCTTTAGCGACCACAACTGTGGTCGCTAAAGTGTCGCCGGTATTACTATGGTCGCTAAAGGTTAGGCATCATTAGCGGCGACACGTGTCGCCGCTAAAAGCCTCTTTTTTTTAATGCAGCTGCTGCATTTTATCGCACCCAGCCATTTTTTCGGCCGAAAAAACTGAACCTGCCTATTTCAAACAACACAAACATACGCCACGAGCATATACTAAAGGTAATATAATTAAAAACTACGTTTAAGTCGTACATTAGAATCCTACAACGTTTAATAAAAACTAAATCATACATTAAAAACAAGTCACTCCTCTTCGGATTGGTTATCGAATAAGTCGTCCGAATCGTAGTCTTTTGACTTTCCTTTTCCTTTCCCTTGTGAAGCAAGATAGTTGTTTAGTTGGTTCAAAAATGACGGAGTTTGAAACAAGCTGTTAACAAAATCCTACAATAATAGATATCAAAACGTATATTAGCATATTAATTAACGCTACCAATATATATTTAACAAGGAAACATGCGTTCGTTTGTCATTTTATAAGTTGCGTAGTTTACCTCGGAAAAGGGTTGCGTCTGAGCTTGCGAAGACGACATGTCCGAGGACGTGTTCGAGGACGTGTTGGAAGAAGGTTTAGGCCCCATCCCGCGGTACCATTCTCGCCGCTCTCCCAATGCTTCTTGATACGGGGCAATTGGAGGACCATCGCCGCTCCATTGATCTGTGGCCTGTTGTAGGTTCCGCTGTATTTTACGAAGATGATTAAATATATATGTGTATATGTATATGTATAATATATATATATATATATATATATATATATATATATATATTTTGTTATAGAAAATAATACTTAAAAGAAATACTTACGTAATTTTGTTCAGCAACCGGATCAACCCAATTCCCTTGATTGTCCGTGTGGGTTTTAGCATACGTAGGTACCCAATCCAAATCCTGTTTAACATTAAACTTAGATTAGACATTAAATAAACAAAAGCTTACACACACCCACACATACATAAAACATTACATTTTTATAGGCGGTGCTACCGTATGACGCTGTCCCCCCCACGGTATGGGAATTGTTGTTTCTCGCGTACTTTTTTGTTGGCCTTGCTTTTTTTAATATAATCTTCTTGCCGGAAACCTTCGACGGTTCGCAACCAGTTTTCATAAGGCATATCTTTGGGATGGTGTGCCCTTGCGCTCTCAAGATCATCGTATCCTCCCTCGCTATCAAATATTTTTCTAGCTTCATACTTGCGGTCATTGTACCGCTTCATAAGCACACTCCTAATACCACCCTGCAAGTTTTTCGCCTCATAATCACGTTCCACTTCATCAAAATTGAAGTTTTCCTACAAATTAAATAAAAAAGTTAAAATATCATATATAAATTAGATTTGCATGTGCTATAAAATTTTATGCATATAACTTATTTACCCGTAAGTGGTTCATGACGGCATCCTTGTAATGTGGTTCAACGTTATCCCATCCAATCTTATCAAACGGGATAGTCCGCCACATATACATGCCGGCCTCCCTTGAAAACACGTCTCTAGATTTACCAACAGGGGTAAACGTGACTTGTCTGTCAAAGGTAAGCGATACAGGCCCCCCCCTGCTCGTACCATACGCCTTAGTTTCTCGTTTTTAGCTTTCCCCCTAACCTTCTTTGGGGGAACCGCTGCAATTAAAACAAAAATAATTAGTAACAACATTTATAATATATAAAATATAAGGACTATAAAATAATTTAGTAAAAGACTTACCGTCTGTCTCGTGTGTGCCACGAAGTCCACCAGGAGGAAGCGGTGGATCACCAGCGCCGTCACCCCCATGTCCCCAGGGGGCCACATCCGCCATCAAAAAAGCGAATATCAGCAATACCGAAAACATTTTTCCTATAAAGTTACAAATGTTACAGCATGTGTATCTAATAGAAATTAAGGGAAAGTACAACAAGTGTAACTCAAATTCAATTAAATATTTCAAACAAGTGTTTATCAATTACATTACAAATCAATATAAATTACAATAACTTTTCTTTTAGTCAGACTCCACATAATCGGGATCATCCTCATCATAATCAACCTCGACCTCATCACAATCAGTCTTGACCTCAAGGAGGGTATTTCCTAACTAATATATATATTTCAAAGTTAAATATAAATGTTTTCAAACCTAAACACAAACATACTAATTATCAAACTTAAACTTTTTTTTTTCAAACCTACACATAAACATACTTACTTACAAACATACATTTTGATCAAAACCACAAAATGTATACATACTTACATACACATTTACATACTTTATTATACAAACATACAACATACACATTTTTCACCAATTGCAAACATTTACTTTCACCAATTGTTCATCATTTACATACACCTACACACTAACATACACCTACATACATACATTCATAGACTTACATACACATATACATGCTTACATACACCTACATACACAAATACATAGATTTTCATTTACACATTTCACCAAATACACCTACATTATACATTTGACATACTAACATACACCAACATACATACATTCATAGACTTACATACACACATACATGTTTACATACACCTACATACACAAATACATAGATTTTCATTTACACATTTTCACCAAATACACCTACATTATACATTTGACATACAAACATACATCCTTACACACACATTTACACACCTAAACCAAACATTATACAATTTCTAAACTTTGAAAAAAAATACATATAAAACTAACCGTATTTTCAAGGTTTCAAGAGATGTAGACCGCGGAGACGAGTTGGTGGCCGGAGAAGTGATGTTGGTGACCGGAGAAGTGATGGTGGTGACCGGATTTCTCTACCATAAGCACAAAAACACACAAAAAAACACAAAAATTAAAGACTATAACATGTATATAACAAAACATTGAAGAAATCTAACAAAAACAAAGTGAAACTAACCAATGTAGACAAATTTCGCGAGGTTGCAGCGGGCTTTCGGAGTTTTTTTGGGGGTGAAAAGTAAAGCAGGAGGGAAAATTGGCGCTGATATGGGGTTTAGTGCGTTTCACCTTTAGCGGCGACACATTTGTCGCCGGTATTGACTATAACGTGGCCGGTAATGCATATTTTTAGTTGACTAGGGTTAGATTTGTGTCAGTTGACCAGATACAGGAGTTAAAGGTGTCAGACGCGTCGCCGGTATTGCCTATGAGCTGTCGCCGGTAATGCCTAACGAATTTTCAACCGTCAGATCTAGCTTTTGATCAACGGATGACGTTTGGTTACAGCTCTTGGGACGCGGATCGACCAATAGCGGCGACGTCAGCCCTGTCGCCGCTAAAGGTGTCGCCGGTAAAGGGTATCCTTTCTTGTACGTAGTAAAAAAAGTGGGCGTTTTTTTTGCCCAATAATGCCCTACCACGCCCGACATCGGCCCCCGGGGCGTTTTTTTTGGCAAAATTTGGTTTAGGAGTTTTATTTTCCACGCCCAGCTTCATTTCTTGTGTCCAATCACCTTCATTTTCCTTTTTGTTAAACCAATTAGATTTTTTGATTTCTATTTATTTAATTTTATTACAAACATAATGCCCCACAATATCTACATCCTCACTACACCCATTTTAGAAAACGCCCCATAATGCCCCATTGCTGACTGGGCTGCCACATGACGTAAAACGCCCAAGGGTGGGGTGTTAACCACTACACATGGTCTTAGACCATGTGTAACAACACATGAATAATGTCCACACCCATGGGCATTGTGCGACACGTGTCATCTTAGTCAGCAAAGGGGCATTATGGTGCATTTTTCACAAATAGGCGTAGTGAGATAATGCCCCATCAATGATTACCCAATTATTATTTTCTTGTTTTTTTTTAATTTAAAACTAATGATATTTGATTTGGAATGATCACATTGGCCAAACAATTTGAAGAGAGGCATTGATAAAAGCACGCCTTGGAGGATTTTTTTTTTTGAAAAAAAAAAACCCCGGGGACAGTCCTTGGGCGTTGTGGGGCGTTTTTTTGGGGAAAAACATTCAAAAACCCCTCATTACGGATGATCTTAGAGTGGAGAGGGCACCTTTTTAGTTTGAATGTGCTACCAATTTTAACTTACCATCCAATAATATTGTGTTACATCACTATCCAATAAACATTATTTTTTTTAGAACAGAAGCTAACCTACTCCTAACATACAACATTAAATATATACAAAATTTCTCACAGCAAGTCTTGCTGAACCTAGAACGTGGTGGTGTTCCCGTGGTACTCGGGTGAACCCATGCATATGATATATTAGGGCTAAATTTTACTATAGATGTCACTAAAAAACATGGTTGTAAAAATCCCAACTAGGCACCGATTAATCCTCGATTAATCACCGATTAATCTTGATTAATTTTCGATTAATTACAATTAATCCCGATTATATCCGATTAATCCCCGGTTAATCCCGATTAATCGCTAGTCCCCACCTCACCGACCGACCAGCGACTAGCGATTTCTACAACCATGCTAAAAAGTAGATAACATTAATATCATGCTCTCAGGATTTTACTCTCTAATATTGCTTTACAGGTGATGGTCGATGAAAACATGCATGACCAAAGAAAGATGCCTCTTCTTGTCTATGTTTCTCGTGAAAAACGACCATCTCATCGTCATCATTTTAAGGCCGGAGCCCTCAATGCCCTTGTATATAAATCCCTCTCCATCTCTACACATTATATGTTTATATATAGGCATGCATTGCGTATACGATAATTAAACACATCTGAGACGAAACTAACTAACCGAACATATATTTGCAGCTCAGGGTGTCGAGTTTGATAAGCAACGCACCATATATACTAGGCTTGGATTGTGATATGTATTGCAATAACAAAAACTCAGCACGTGAAGCTATGTGTTTCCATCTAGACCCCAACTTATCTTCCTCTCTGGCTTTTGTTCAATTCCCACAAACATTTCATAACATCAGTAAACATGATATCTACGAGAGTCAGTTGAGATGTTTCTTTAAGGTAAACAAGTTATTATCTTAATTTAGCCTGGGACATGTTTTAGATCGATTGCTTATGGAAACCGATTAAATGTACCTTATTTGACTTGCAAATATGCAAAACGACAAGTCCCATACACTCATTGGCCGATCTTGAACGAAAAATCAGGGGGGCTCTCAAAATCCAATATTTTTCAATGCATTTCAAATTTCGAAAATTTTCAGTAAAATTAACACTACAAAGCGAAAAAACAGGAGGGGAGCTTCTTGGCCCATGAGAAGCTCCACCATTGCATACACTATCAAAATGCTTAATGATGTTTAAAAAACAATAATCACATAAACTAAAACATGTTTGATAAGCAATTGCGGGACCCTACCAATTGGTGGGATTTTTACTGAATACGTTTGTTTTTGTTTGTAGCATTTTGACTTCTTATTTCCTATAGAACTTTTTTTATTAACCAACCGAGTTATTGGAACTTAAACTAGACATTATGGCTCGGTATGGACGGGATCAAGGGACCATGTTTGTCTGGAACTGGTTATTACTTGAAGAGAGAAGCACTATACGAGCTACCCTTAACGCAAGAAGGTTTGTAATAACCAGATGTGTGAATTGTGTTAATGATGAAAACTGAAGACGACATTCGTCAGTGGATTTGTAATAAGTTTTTTTTTTCTGATCTTCTAGATATCAACTTAATGGAAGTAAAACAATGTTTTGGTTCTTCCAACGAGTTCATTCGATCGCTTTATAAGAAATACAATGCAAAAGTACTGGATTGTGAGAAAGACTTGTTTGATGAATCGTTGCAAGAAACAAAGCACTTGGCATCTTGTGAGTATGAGAATGACACAAAGTGGGGCAATGAGGCAAGTCTTTTATTCCAAAAGTTGTGCTTTATGGGAATTCTATTTCAATATTTTTTTAATCTATGATTGTTTATAGCGCCGGCCCATTGGCTGGGTAAAGTGAGCAACCACCCAAGGCCCACTTTTAAGTGGCTCAAAATTTATTTTAAAAATAATACCTTTTAAAAGTTAAAACCTAATGATATTTACAACCCAATATGATTTTTAATCCCACTAAGCTTTTTTAGAAAACTAACCAAAAACCCAATAACATGTTTAGTTTTGGCCCATTTAAACCCATTTTTTAATTAACATATTTAACCCTATGGAACTCAACTAAAACCATGAACTTATGGGCCCAATTTTCATTTAAACCCATAGATTTAGGGGCTTATTTTTTCCAGTTGCACAGGCCCCTGAATTCTCAAGGATACAGCCTGTCGTTTACCTACTAAATGAATGAATATGAAAAAAAGTATGTTCAAGCATTTGTGTTGGTTCGTTTGTTCGTTGAAAACTAAACATATGACTACAAACAAACCGTTCATCCAAGTAATCTTGTTGGTTCGCTCGTTCATTTCGTTTCCAACCTTAATAATCAACATACTCTTTCGTGCAATGTTGTAGGTTGGTTTTAGATACTTCTCCGTGACTGAAGACTTCTACACAAGCATCCATATGCACTGTAAACATTGGAGCTCAGTCTACCATATGCCATCACGACCAGCCTTTTTAGGATCTTGCACCACAAATTTAAATGATGCTTTGATTCAAAGCACAAGATGGTCTGCCGGCTTGATGGAAGTTGGTCTATCAAGATTCTCTCCCATTATTTATGGACCAACAAGAATGCCTATTCTTCAGAGTTTTTGTTATGCATGGCTGGCTTTGTTTCCTACCGCTTTCATTTCTTTATGGATTCTAGCAACTATTCCATTTCTCTCTTTGCTCAGTCACATTACTATTTATCCCAAGGTTTGGAATCAGTGATTAACCTGAACCCGCTATTAAACATATACTGTCACATTTCTGACCAAAACTTTCGTAGAAAACAACCATTTTCCACGTCTCTTTGTTTAACAAATGAACATTAAATTGGAAAATGGTCAGAAGTTTTCGACGAACTTTTTTTGTGGGTTTTTTGTTTTTTCGTTGAAAATTTGTTAGAATTTCTGACCAAATTTTTTCGTCGGAAATTTTTGTAGCAAAATTTGCTCTTTTCTAGTAGTGAACTACTAATTTTAAAGCATCTTAGTAACTTGTATTACAAGAAATATGGATGGATTTTGATAATATTATATGTTAATTTGTTAATTATGCATGCAGGTTACAGACCCTTTTTTCCTAGTGTTTCTATATGTGTTTGTATTATCAAATTTACAACACATGAGAGAGATCTACTCTATAGGAGATTCACTCCAAACATGGAAATATGAACAAAGGGTATGGATGATAAAGGGAATCACTTCTTATCTTTATGGAAGCACTCATGCAATTATGGAAAAGCTTGGGGTGAAAGAAGCAAATTTCCTACCCACAAATAAAGTGGTCAATGAAGATGAAGTAAAACTACACCAATTGGGCATATACAATTTCCAAACTTCAAGTATCTTTCTTGTTCCCCTTTGTTCTTTGGTCACCCTCAATCTTCTAACATTCGTAGCCGGGATCATTCAAATAGTGTTTCATGGAGAGTACGTTGATGCAATCTTCATACAAACTTTCCTGACGTTTTACATCGCCTTGATGGGTTATCCGGTGCTCGAAGGTATGATGTTGAGGAAGGACAAAGGAAGGATTGCAACCAAAGTAAGTTGCTACTCACTTATATTTTCTGTTTTTATTCTGTCTTTTGGAAAATTTCTTGTTGCATATTAAATATTAGTTTTGGTTCGAAAATCAATAAAACACATAATTGTGACATTTGTAAGATACTGATTATTATGTACTTCATTGGTATCAATTGTGACTACTTTGTATTAATTGATGTTGTATTTTGTACACTGCCCTTTCAATTTCAAGTTCTGAATGACAACACTTGTAATTTTGTTCTATATATATTTACAAACTTTTTAGTTGTATAAATACAAAATAATTTCTCTTCTCATTTTGTGTCTTAACATAATAAGGTCAAGTGTACTCGAGCGCTATGAGGGGGTGAAAATAGCCTACAGCGTCCCATAACGCTTAAAATACCGCCCCTTGGGAGTTATGAGGGGTTATGGGCTGCGCATAATGGTGATAGTGGGGTTTTGTTTTGATTTCTCTTTCAAACACACACACACACACATGGTGATAGTGGGGTTTTGTTTTGATTTCTCTCTCAAACACACACATGCGCGCGCACACACACAACAAACAAACAAACAAACAATTGAGGGGGGGGGGGGGGTATCCATTACACACATATATACAACATTTTATATCTCTGAGGGGGTAAATCTTGTTGGGCTGGTTTAATAAGAGTTTTGTCACTTGTTTTGTCGCTATTTCTTTTCTTTGTTTGTGTTAGATCATTATATCATGTTTCTTAACACATATATACACGAAACATTTTCTTTCTATACATATAATCATTTTAAAAAAACAAATAAACGGATTTTTAAGATTTAAAAATACGCAATATCCTAATCCTTAAAAAAAAAAAAGAAATATGCCCTTGTTAGCCCTAAAGTTACCGCGAAAATGTTATAGTTGATTGTAACAAGTTCATTTCATGATTCAAGCTATTATTCTCACTACATGTTGGTATATCCGGAAAATAAGGAATGATCTAATCTT
This sequence comes from Helianthus tuberosus, assembly GCA_030545235.1. Taxonomy (NCBI): domain Eukaryota; kingdom Viridiplantae; phylum Streptophyta; class Magnoliopsida; order Asterales; family Asteraceae; genus Helianthus; species Helianthus tuberosus. The sequence goes on along the minus strand of JARYGA010057154.1, from coordinate 5,662 downwards.
CAACCAAGTCAATACTTCTATAATCAAGACTATAGAAGATATCAAGTCATTTATTTTCCTTTGGGCGAGGAACCGATCCCAGAAAAAAGACCTGGAAGGTTAGCTTGGAGTTCATTTGATGTTGGTTGAAGCTCTCATTTTATGTACTATTACTTGTAATGCCTTTTAGTGTTTTGGTTCTTGGTCTATGTATGTGTTAATTTATTGGTTTTAGCCGCTTGCTAGCCGCCCTTGGCTATAATAGATCCTTTTTGTTCAACAAAAAAAAAGAAATTAAGAATGAATCCGTTTGCTAATTTGGTAATACATGTCACAAAACACCTCAAGTTTTTAAACCATTATCACAGTGAACAAGGAAAACACCGGTTTGATTAGTTTAAGTGTTTGATTTTGTCACAAGCAAAGCATTTATTTTTAGTTAAACACACACATAACATATGACATATATAAATGAATAATTAAATTATAAAAAGTTTTCTTTATGAAAATAAGTAGAAAAGAATATGGACAATTGATTAAACCAATTACTTACGATTTACACTTTTTTAAGCAACTTAAACCATTAAACTCAAGTTGAACAACACCTTAACTTCAACGGCTTGCCAATTAAACATTATCCCCACCCAAAATTTACATGTTGACAATATAATAACTATACTATGCGGTATAGGTTGACTTGGCTACACCCATAATTAAGACGTTTATTCAATAATTTATATACTATTAATTTGAAACATTTGTGTGCGTATTTGGTTGTAAGTTGTGTTTAAATAGTTGTATCTTAATCAGATATAGGTTGTAAGTTGTGCTTAAGTGGTTGTACCTTAATCAAATAATAATGGTTTCATTACCTTACCAAATTCAATCTGTTTTGTATGCATGTATGGTTGTAAATTGTGCTTAAGTGTTTGTACCCTAATCAAATAATGGTTTCATTACCTTACCAAATTCAATCAGTTTGATCCATTCAAAGTTGTGTTGTTTTATTTGTAAATTATTATTATTTATAATAATCTAATTAATTTAGCCAAAATCTTATATAAATATAATTTGCAACATATTGATGCAATGGTTTTTGTAATGTATGCATTATGATTTATATAGTGGTAATGATATATATTATATATAGATTACGATAAACCTGTCAAACAAGAAAAAATTGACGCGGGTTCATCGTAACACGCGAGTCCTAGATCAACTTAGTTATTTTATTCTATGTTTTACGTTTCGGTTTAATTTCTTCGCATTAACACCGCAACTTCATTGTCGGTGGTCGCTGACAGTAGTGTGGCATTAGTGCTCGCTCCCGCCGCAATGCAATGGGTGCTTAATACTAGTTGAAGTTATTTGTTATATGGATATGCTATAATATAACTAAACTAAATCTAAAAAATTTAAAACTGCAACAAGAAATAATTATAGGTATACAGTATACTATAATTATATTAGATTAAAACTTAAATTATAAAATAGAAAACATAAAGATAAATATATTCATCACTAAACAAATCAAGTCGCATACCAATATCCTTAATTTGCTTTGATCAATCTTTTCATAACTAGGGATGGAAAAAAAAAAACCTTGAGCGCGACGGGAATATTTGAACACGAAGCATCCGGAATAGGTATACTCGATACTTGACCGGGTATAAGATCGAGTATGGGATTGGAAAAAAATATATATGTATATATATCGTGCGTATGGGATATGTATGAGATTAGGCGATACCCGACCTGATTATCTGAAACTGTATACCTGTTTACCCTACCCAAGTATATACCCAAAACATTACCCAAAAATTTTTAAATTTTATTTGTATTTTTTCCTAACTACCGTTTAGTAATGTTTCATTCTAATACCTTGATTACTTGAAAACTAAACTTTTCTTTTTTAAAATGTATATTTTGAAGACATTATTTATATTTGTATACTAAGGAATATAAAATTATTTTTTGAGATTAATATTATAAATATTTACATTTTTAAATCTTTTAAATATTTTTACGGTGATAATGATATTTATGTTATTTATCATGATCTACTATACTATATGGATTTTAAAAACCTAAAAGTATAAGGAAATGTAGCAAATATATATACATGAAAATTTCAACTGCATTTTTAAAATCACTAAAGGATATATCTGACACTCGCGGATATGCCCAATACCTAATAAGTAAATACCCAACGAGAATAAGACAAAAGTTTACAATTGGCGGGTTTGTGACTGAGATTAGAATATCTAACCCATTGCAATCGCGACGTCTTATTAGCGACAAAGTGTCGTTGCTAAAGGTCATCCACCAATAGCGGCGACATGGACCAATAGCAGCGACATGTGGTCAATAGCGTGTCGCAACTCCCGTCCCCTACCTACCCGGGAACGGGCGGCCACGACCATTTTCGGTGGCATCGGGTGTTTATCGTTTTGGCAGCGAAATTTACATCAGGACCGTAGTTAGGAAATATTTGATCAGAGTAAAATACCACGCTTTTATAATATTAAACACATGGGAAACTCCCAAGTTTTTATTACACACATTTTCATAGGGACAAACCCTATTTTATTGAATTTAAAACATCGTCTTTTAGGTAACTTTTATAGCCACATTTTTCTAAGCCTCCAGTGCTCTACAACTGGCTTCTAATTGGCTTTCACATTTTGTTACCTGAATCGTGTTTTAAAACATTTGTCAGTGGAAAATACTGGTAAGTGAATCCCAGTTTAATCGAAACATATTTTATCATTTCAAAGTATTGAGAGCGATTACAATGTTTATATCTACACAATTACGATCAGTACTGTCAATCCTGACTGGTGGGTCATATTACTCATTGTCCAATGGTAACGTCTTCCACATTTTGTATACAAAACCCTAATATACCGGCAGTAATTGAAGAATTACAAAGACTCAATCACTGCTAATCACATTGTAAAATATTTAAGGTTTTGTAAAAACAGTTGGTAAAAAGGAGATTACTCACATTGCTGTCTTAGGGTTTTCCTTTAGGATTTCCTGGTGATTATCTATTAATTACACAAATGCACACGCGTTAGTATAATAACCCAATATTTACATTAGTAATACCCTCCCCGAGACGGTATTCCAACGACTACGTCGGGCAGAACCATGACAGCCGTTACGGAACCCTGGATCAATCGGGCAGCGTATCTAATACGAAACCGGGGGTTATAATACTTACAACGAGCCAGAACTTCGTTATTTAGGGGGTATTATGCCCGAGTATAATGTATACTACGCAGAAATTGAGAGAGAAATGAAAAGTGTGAGCAAATTGGGCTGAAGGCCGAGCAAATCCATTTATAGGGCTGATCAGGCTATTCGTCGCGCCCCGCGTAAGCCGAAGGGTAACCCTTCGCGGCCCGCGACGTAGGGTACGTAGGCCCTAGCCTTGACCAATCACCGGGTAGACTTGCCACGATGCCGACACGTGGCATGCTAGGGTTTCCGCCTGATCTCCTAGCTGTTGCGGCCCGCGTAGAAGACTACCATGGTCTTCGCGGCCCGCGAGCTATGCTCAAAAATTGTTTTTAATTAATTTTTAATTATATAAGGTATTTAGGGCTCGGTTTTCGTATACGGTGTGCATTTTAAGACGTATAGGTACATTCTAAATATATTAGGGATGTCGAAAATAATTTGGAAGGGTTGTTATATCCTCCCCACCTTGTTTTAGAACTCGTCCTCGAGGTCTACTGGAATAAGTGTGGATATTTCCTTTGCATCTCTTATTCAAGCTCCCAAGTGTATTCTGGTCCTCGTTTGGAATCCCATTTCACTTTGACCAGAACTAATCTCTTATGTTTGAGATTTTTGACTTTCATGTCTTCAATCTGTAGTGGCTTTTCTACAAATTTTAACTTTTCATTTACCTCTATGTCTTTAAGAGGCACTACTAGTAATTCATCAGCTAAGCATTTCTTGAGATTACTTATATGAAATACATCATGTATTCCGGCCATTTCCTCTGGCAGTTGTAGCTGATAGGCTACAGGTCCTATTTTTCTAATAATCTCAAATGGTCCAATATACCTGGGGCTTAGCTTTCCCCTTTTGATAAATCTTACCACTCCTTTCCAAGGAGAAACTTTTAGTAAGACTTTATCTCCTACCTGAAATTCCAATGGTTTCCGCCTGTTATCAGCATAACTCTTTTGTCGATCACGTGCTGCTTTTAGTCGTTCTTGACTTGAATGATCTAGTCTGTTGTTTCTTGCACTATTTCAGGTCCAGATAGTTGTTTTTCTCCTATTTCTGCCCAACAGACTGGAGTTCGGCACTTTCGTCGATAAAGTGCTTCGAATGGTGCAGCATTGATACTTGTGTGATAGCTGTTATAATAAGAGAATTCTATTAATGGTATGTGGTCGTCCCAATTACCTCCGAAATCAATTACACAAGCTCTAAGCATATCTTCCATTGTCTGAATTGTCCTTTCGCTTTGTCCATCCGTTTGAGGATGGTAAGCTGTGCTTAGATTTAGCTTGGTTCTCATTGCTTTTTGGAAACTTGTCCAACAATGAGAGGTAAAACGACATCCCTATCAGAATCAATTGATAAAGGAATTCCATTTAATGAAACTATTTCATTTACATACAACTTAGCTAATTGTTCCATACTGAAAGTTTCCTTCATTGGTAGGAAATGAGCTGACTTAGTTAGCCTGTCTACAATCACCCAGATTGTATCATTACCTTTTCTTGTTTTGGGTAATTTGGTAACAAAATCCATTGTTATCAATTCCCACTTCCACACTGGCATTTCCAATTGTTGCAGCAATCCTGAGGGTTTCTGATGTTCAGCTTTAACTTGTGAACAGGTTAAACACTTAGAAACGTAAGCTGCTTTATCTTTCTTCATTCCTATCCACCAAAAATTCTTTCTTAAGTCCTGATACATCTTATCACATCCAGGATGCATCGTATACTTAGACTTATGGGCTTCTTCTAATATATGGTGGCGTAGATTTCCTAATTTAGGTATCCACATCCTTTTCTTATGGAATCTCCATATTCCATCTGTTCCCTGTTCTAATTCTTTAATCATTCCTTTTAACTTTTCAGTATCATCCTTGATTACTGATTCTTGTGCTTTCTTGATCTGATCATTTAAATCTACTTGTAGATTTAATTTAAGAGAACGTACTCTCTTTGGCTTTTCATGATATTTTCGGCTTAAAGCATCTGTGATGTCTTGCAAAATACATCTCTTATTCGTGTATAGTTTGTATAATTTTCTGCTATATTTAGTTTGGTTTTCGTTAGAATGTGCATACTTTGATTATGTCTTGTGTTTCCAGGTCATTTGGGCTGAAAATATCGAAAAAAACGAAGTTTTAGATGCTGGGAAACAAGTTGGAAAAGAGTTAGAATTATTTCAGCGATTTTGGGATGCTAGAGCTGGAGAAAAAAAACGCAACTTGCTGTGAAAATTGAGCTGTGGTGTCGCGCCACGGCTACATGTCTTACCCGTCGCGCCCCGCCAACATTAAATAATAAATTTCTGGAGTTTTAAGTAGTCGCGCTACGCGACGTTAATGGGTCATACCCGTCGCACGATGCGTGGGGGGTTCTTGACGGCGATTATTCGTTACGTGATTAGGGTTGCTATAAAAACTCAAGGAAATCAACCATTAAAC
>JARYGA010057153.1:0-89840 GCA_030545235.1 Helianthus tuberosus | reverse complement strand
CGTACTGACCGCCGTGGATTTGACTGTTGGGCTTCCGCCCCGAGCACTTCACGAAGTATTCCGCCATCCTTGCGGCTAGGTTGATATGGACTCTCTCAACCAGCGCATAGAGGAAAATCAAATCTGGTGTTGCACAGTTCCCAAGACTGTCCATGCGCCCGCAAATTGTGTGGCTGAACACATGGTGCATCACTCGCACCAAAGGATCTCTCAGTCGTGAAGCCTTCGACATTCATGGGTCATAAGGGTCACCAATAGCATTTTCAGCCCAAAACTGGTTCCGTGCCTCATCAGTCGGAAAAGTGAACTGATCTGTGAAGACATCGGAGTCCATGTCTTCTCTTGTGTAGATCCCGAGCTTCCTCCCCAATCGACCCACCGTCCAACTATGCCATTTTCTACCCAACCGGAAAGCTATCTGCTCCTTGTAGCGGAATTTGGGCCTTCTATGAGCAACCGGCTTCTCATAGGCATAAGTTGAAAAGAACTCTATTGTCAGCTCAAGGTAGACGGGTCGGTTGATGGATATTAAGCGGGCAAGTGGGTAAGTGAGCATGCTGTCAAGTCTGTCACTCTGGTTTAGCTCCCCCATAACTTCCCAATCCAGCCACCGTGGGACTCTGAATTGCCCCGGCCTTGCCCATAAGGCGTCCCGTCTCGGGATGCAAAGAGCCTCTCGTTCATCTTCGGGATCAAATTGCAGAAAAGGATGGTCCATCTGTATGAGAAATAACGTTAGAAAGATGGAATCAGGAAAATTTTTAATTGAAAACAGCCGAGCAGCGAGTTAAGAAGAAACTGTGAATCTGATCTGGGCCTGTGGCACGGTCGTGCGACGAGACGCACGGTCGTGCGTCGCCGATAACAAACAACAGTTGCCCAAATCCGTCGGAACTGCACGGCGTGCGACTAATGGCACCACCGTGCAACACCGACCAACAGCAGATATCGTGAATGTCTAGAATCACACGACCGTTCCATACGAGGAACGTCCGTGCGACACCTGTTCTGCAGATTTCAAACCCCTAAACTTCGAATAGCCTGATTTTCTCAAAATCAACACGTTTTTTGTTCAAACAGGGGTCAGAAACTTAACCGGATGTTCACGATACGAATGGTTCTTACAAGGGTTAGGGTTTCAATTTGTTTATGAAGAGAACCCTAAAAGGCCTTGAAGAAACGGATGAATCTACCCTAGAAAGCGAAAAAAAAGATAACCTACATGAAGGAACGTACCATGCGAAGTAGGGTGTGAAATCGTGCGAAGAACCGTGCGATTTGAAGAGATATCGCTCTGGAACGGCTACAGATGGCTACGGTTCGCGAATGAAGGGAAAAGAAGCAGATGGGGGTTTTTATATTGTGCAAAAGACCAAACTGCCCCTGCCTCTCTCACGGTCGTGCGACAGCTCGCACGGTCGTGCGTCACCTACATTTTTCAAACCTGCAGCATGTTCTCGGAGATGCACCGGGGGTGCGACTCACCGTGCCAGCTAGCTCGGAAACGCACGGTCGTGCGACTCGTGGAACGACCGTGCAACAGCTGCAGATCAGAATTTTCCGCAGAAGCCATTTCCAGCAACTCTTTTGGCCGTTTCTCGCCATTTTTTCAACACGCTAACTGTTTTAACAATATTGCAACACAAAACCTTTGCCCGGCACGTATGAAACTTATACAAACTAACGGAAACTACCTAACATACCTAAATTACGCTAAAACAAGAAAAACACCTAAAAAGACGATACTACATTTTTTATCTGCGAGTCAGTAGCGTAGACTCTCTCCTCCCCACACTTATGATGTGTGCGGGGTTTGGAGCTCAATTACCTCCACCGCCGACTCTATCGGCCCGACAACGTAGAACTTCAACCGGTGACCATTTACCTTGAATGTAACGCCATCCGCGTTCTCTATTGCAACAGTACCATACGGAAATACCTCCTTAACTGTGTATGGTCCTGTCCAACGTGAATGAAGCTTCCCAGGAAATAAGCGCAGCCGTTAATTGTACAGAAGAACAAGATCACCCGCTTGGAATTCTTTGTGGTCCTTCAAGCGTTTGTCGTGAAGTTTCTTCGTGCGCTCTTTGTAGAGTACAGAGCTTTCATAGGCTTGTTGTCGCAATTCTTCCAATTCATGAATTTGGAGAAACCGGGCTTCACCTCCGGTTTTAAGGTCCAAATTCGCGGTTTTCAAAGCCCACATAGCCTTGTGCTCCAACTCCACCGGTAAATGGCATGCCTTTCCGTATACCAACCTAAAGGGGGTGGTCCCTATAGGGGTCTTATAAGCTGTACGGAATGCCCACAATGCTTCCTCAAGTTTGTCCGACCACTCCTTACGGTTTGCACCAATAGACCGCTCAAGGATGCGCTTAATCCCACGGTTCATGACTTCCACCTGCCCGTTCGTCTGCGGATGATAGGGCGTGGACAAACGGTGATGCACACCGTATCGGGACAAAGCCTTTTCAAGCTGTGTATTACAAAAATGAGTCCCTCTGTCACTAATGAGCGCTTTCGGAGCGCCAAATCGGGAGAAGAAACTCTTTAAGAATCTTACGACCACCCTGGCATCATTTGTGGGTAAGGCTTGCGCCTTCGCCTACTTTGATACGTAGTCAACTGCGACCAGGATGTATTTGTTACCTCGTGAGGGGGGAAACGGTCCCATGAAGTCTATCCCCCAAACATCAAAGACTTCACAAACTTGTATCCAGTTCTGGGGCATTTCGTCGCGTGCCGATATGTTCGTCGCCCTCTGACAAGCATCGCACGCTTTCACCCAACTCTGCGCGTCACGGAAAATTGTCGGCCAGTAAAACCCGGAATCCAACACCTTCCTCACAGTGAAGTTGGCTCCGTGGTGGCCTCCGGTAGGTCCCTCATGACACTGGCGCAGAATATCGGTCGCCTCAGTCCCTGATACACATCTTCTGATCACCTTATCAGCACCCACCTTGAATAGAAAAGGGTCGTCCCAAATGTAATGCCTGATATCGGAAAAGAATTTCCTCTTTTGCTGGTGAGTCAACCCTTTAATCAGAATTCTACAAGCAAGGTAGTTCGCAAAGTCGGCGAACCAAGGCGACTCATCGCATATCTCTACACCCATCAAAGACTCGTGTGGGAAATTGTCATTGATTGAATCCCAATGCGAGTCCTCGATATCTCCATGTTCTAACCGAGATAGATGGTCAGCCGCTACATTCAAAGCACCCTTTTTATCTTAGATTTCGATATCAAACTCCTGCAGCAACAAGATCCATCTGATTAGACGCGGTTTAGCGTCCTGTTTGCTGAAGAGGTATCTAATGGCTGCGTGATCAGTATACACAACGGTTTTCGAAAGCACTAAATACGATCTAAATTTATCAAATGCGAAAACGACCGCCAAGAGCTCTTTTTCAGTCATGGTGTAATGCTCTTGAGCGTCGTGAAGAGTTTTGCTCGCATAATAGATCGGGTGAAAGTGCTTTTCTTTCTTTTGACCCAGAACGGCCCCTATAGCGTAATCACTCGCGTCGCACATAATTTCAAACGGCAGACTCCAGTCCGGTGCAACTAAAATAGGGGCCTCAATCAACTTTTGCTTGAGAAGGTCAAAAACCCTCAAGCAATCATCTCTAAATATGAACGGAGCGTCTTTCTCCAAAAAACGGGTCATAGGCCTAGCGATTTTTGAAAAGTCCTTTATGAATCGCCTGTAGAACCCTGCATCGACTTTAGCTGGATCGACTTCCATGCCCGCATGAGAAATCTTGTGTCCCAGAACTATGCCCTCCTTCACCATGAAGTGGCATTTCTCCCAGTTCAGGACCAGATTCGTCTCCTCACACCTCTTTAACATCTTTCTCAAATTTTCCAAGTAATGATCGAAGGAATCCCCAAATACCGAAAAATCATCCATGAAAACCTCCATGGAATCCTCGATCATGTCATGGAAAATTGCAACCATGCATCTCTGGAAGGTCGCTGGTGCATTACACAACCCAAAAGGCATCCGCCGGTAGGCGAATGTGCCGAACGGGCAGGCAAAAGTTAGTCTTCTCCTGATCCTCAGGAACGATAGGAATTTGGAAGTACCCAGAGAACCCGTCCAAGAAATAGTAATACAACTTCCCCGAGAGACGTTCCAACATCTGGTCGATGAATGGAAGCGGGAAGTGATCCTTACGAGTAGCATCGTTGAGTTTGCGGTAATCAATGCAAACTCGCCACCCAGTGACGGTACGGGTAGGAATTAGTTCATTCCTATCATTTGAGACTACAGTCATACCACCTTTTTTAGGTACAACCTGCACTGGACTAACCCACACAGAGTCGGATATAGGATAAATCATCCCGGCATCCAACAACTTAATCACTTCTTTCTTCACCACATCTTGCATATTTGGATTTAAACGCCTCTGATGCTGTGCACATGGTTTATACTCGTCTTCCATCAGAATCTTGTGAGTACAGAAAGAAGGATTAATGCCCTTAATATCCATGATTTTTCATGCAATGGCTCTCTTATGAAGTCTTAGAACCTCAAGAAGCTGATTCTTCTCAACCTTTTCCAATGATGCCGAAATTATGACCGGCAAGCGACGCTCCTCGTCAAGAAATGCATACTCGAGATGTGGCGGGAGTTCTTTCAACTCCAAAGACGGTGGATCTTCAACCGACTATTTTGCTTTCTCTTCTTCTACATGAACAATTTCAAGAAATCTCTCCGGACTCTGGGAACCATCGTCACCAATCTGATAGACTGGCTGCTCGAAATCGTGGCCCTCCTGCGTAATGCCAATCAGGTCCCCACACGACAGACGTGTGTCCGAATCAATCTCGTCAACAGTACCTTGAAAATGAGAGCACACACATGCATCGACAATGTCGACGTAATAAAGCTTGTCATCGTGACATTGCGGATGCTGCATCGATCTTTTGATATCAAATGTCACGTGCTCATCATTCACTCGGAGCATGATTTGGCCAGCTGCCACATCAACAATCGTCCTCGCTGTATTGAGGAAAGGGCGTCCAAGTATCAAAGGTACTCTTGAATCCTCGTCCATGTCAAGAATAACAAAATCCACGGGGAAAACAAATTTATCGATTTTTACAAGCATGTTTTCCACAAATCCACGCGGATACTTGATTGAACGGTCTACCAACCGAATGCTCATCCTAGTAGGTGACGGCTCACCCAGATCCAGTTTAGTAAAAACCTTATAAGGCATAAGGTTGATACTTGCTCCCAAGTCAGCCAATGCATGGCTAACAGACATGTTTCCAATCAAACACGGAAGCGTAAAACTACCCGGATCTCCCATTTTCATGGGCATACGGTTTTGTAGAACGGCAGAACAAGTTTCATTCATCACCACACATGATATATCCTCGAGCTTCTGTTTATTCGAGAGGATATCCTTAAGGAATTTCGCATACTTTGGCATCTGGGCCAAGGCTTCAACAAACGGTATATTGATGTGTAGTTGCTTAAACAACTCAAGGAACTTACCGTATTGTTCTTCGTTCTTCTGCTTCTTCAGCCTGCCTGGATATGGTACTGGAGGAGTGTAATCTTTGACCGGCTCCTGGACTTGTGCTGTACTTGATGGGCGTAGCCTGGCTTACACCTCGTCCGGTGTGTCAGTCGGGACCGCTTCAGTGATCGGTGATGAGTCCGATATGACGGGTCTGGTAGTTTTTCCACTCCTGGTCATGATCGCATTCACATGCCCACCCGGGTTTGGTTCTGTATTGCCCGGAAGACCACCCTGGGTTCTTTTAGACATCATCTGTGCCAGCTGACCAACCTGATTCTCGATATTTTGAATCCAGGCTTTGTGACTCCTCATTTCTCCCTCGTGAGAAAGAAAACGATCCTCGCTCTGTTGGTAGCGTTTTTCAGCCAACTGATTCGCACTCGAGGAGCTAGTAAGAAGCTGAGCCATCATATCCTCCAACTTAGAACTAGACTGAAGGGCCTGCTGCTGGGAGCTACTCCCAGTGCCCTGATTCTGATACGAATATGGACGCTGTTGGTAAGGTTGGTTGTATTGCTGGAACTGCTGACCCTGACCTTGCTGTTGCGCTGGAGCGCGCGGAGTGAATCCCAAAGGATTTTGATTACCTGTATCCGCTCGCCACCCAAAATTTGGGTGATTTCTCCAACCGGGATTATAGGTATTGCTGTACGGGTTGTTCTGCGGCCTCACCTGATTACTCACAAAATCTACCTCTTCGTGGCCCTCATAGGCGACTCCCTGAAAGCACGCACCAGGCTCATGTGACACTCCACACTGGTCACATCCCGAGCCAGCTTGCGCAATCATCTGGGACCTGTCGAATCTCGATGCAAGAGCTGAGATTTGTGCAGTAATGGCTGTATAGTCGTCTATAGCATGAACTCCTGCGCGAGATGATGATGATGATGCCCGGCCTCTATCTCCTTCCCGACGTGAGCTGGATTTCAACGAAACTTTTTCTATAATATCGTACGCTTCAGTCGGCGTCTTAGTTCCTAGATCGCCTCCCGCATTCATGTCTAATCGCTCCTGCGTATTGTAACTGAGCCCCTGATAGAATGTCAACACCAGCTGTCTCTTGGAGAAACCATGATGTGGCACATCAATCAACAAATCCTTGAATCTCTCCCAAGCTGCATGCAACGACTCGCCCTCATCCTGGCGAAAGGAAACAATTCGGTTCCGTAGCTTGTTTGTTTTCTCAGGTGGAAAATATTTCTGCATAAACTGCTCCGCCAATTGATTCCAGGTCCTGATGGACCCGGCTGGGAGTGACATAAGCCAAGCTCTAGCTTTGTCACGTAACGAGAATGGAAACAACCTCAACCGAATTGCATCCTACGAAACACCTGTAATCTTAAACGTGGAACAAATGTGGAGAAAAGTCGTTATATGTCGTCCGGGATCCTCATGCTCACGCCCGTCAAACTGTACTGAATTCTGCACCATATTAATAATACTAGATCTAATTTCAAAAGTAGGTGCATCAATAGTAGGTTGAAGGATACTCGGCTCCAGGCCTGCCCTTCCGGGTTGATTTGTCTCATTCAAAGGTCGCTCATCGTCCGCCATGGTTCTGTCTCCAGCTGCCCCGAAGCCTTCGGCTTCAGCGAGTACCACCTGCTCCCGCTCACCAGATGCGAGCAGTAGCCCAACCGCACGCCCTCTCGCACGAAGACGTCTCCTAAGATCTCGTTCGGGCTCGTCTGACGGTTCAACAACTTCTGGAGCGGGGGTCGAGAACATCAACCTGCAAACGAAAAAATGACACAATGAATATTTTATTAATATAATAATGCTGTTTTTTTTTTTTGGCTGAAAAGAAACAGAATATTATTTAAAATGGGCTGAAAATTTAATAAAAATCCGAAAATGGGCCCGAAAATTTATAAAAAATCAACACAATAAGAATAAATCGAATCGGCTAATACAAAAATGATTTTAAGGTGCCGAAAACCCAAAGAATAAATGAATAAATAAATTCGGATACGAACAAATGAAAGGAATAAAAATTTACAAGTGTACAAAAATAATCTCGAAAATGAATAAATGAATTAAAAGCAAGAAATATTAACAAATAAATAATCAAGAAAATATACACAAATATTAACAAGTATATACGCCGATAACACAATGACTCGGGTCGTTCCAAAAACTCGCCATATCCCCGGCAACGGCGCCAAAAACTTGACGTGTGCGTATATATACATAATATTGCAATGAAATTACACACGAATTGGTTTTAAATTTATAAAAGTGATTATTAATTGAACATCAAAACACACACGAAAGAGGCAAGTGTACCCCGTCATATATGTAGTAAAGTATCGGTAAGAACCAAGTATCGATCCAAGGAAATGGGCGGAGAAATAATACTAGACCTTTGTCACTAAACTACCGGTAAAAACATAAGTTTTGTGATTTTTAATAAACTAAAGTAAGCATAAACAAATACTTATAAAACATAGTAGAAAATAGATAAATAGCCTTGCTTAATACACAACCAAAGCATGTCAACTAAGTCGGTTTTGGCACTAGAAGCATTCGGTCAATTTTCCATTTTAAGACAATTAGTATCCCTTTCGGGAATCCTAACATGACAATCATTCGGAAAGCTAAAACGATAAACACACTTTAACCACCTAAAATTGTTCTTTAACGTGCAATTGATAAATGTCTATGAAAATCTCTTAAAAATAAGTTAGTCATCCGTTAGGAGTTTTCTAACCGCACTTAATCAAGGAAAGCGACACCGATAAACACAATGCAACCACCGAGACAAGCATAAACTAGATTAAATCACAACCGAGTTCATTTTACAAATCTTACACATAAATTCACCAAGATAGCAATTTTGGCCTAAACTACTAACTAAGTTAACAAATCATGACAAGAATTCATAACGACACCATTTAACCCGTTTAGGTCCTTACGTGACGGCAAGCTTTCTTGATTAACAATAATTACATTTTATTAAATCACTAACCATTTCTAGTATCATGATGCACACATTTAAACCAAGCTAAACTAGTTAACCAAGTTCAAAGTTTACTAATACAAGATTAATTAAGCTTCATTTTTCAACTATCTTAACTAACCAAATACTAATCATCCAACACAATTACTTATAATCAAGAAATCAATATCAATAACAAGGTTGCAAACTAATCATCAAAGAAAGATTAACATAGAAAATACTTCCAAATGTCATTACAAACAAAGATTAACATACTAATGATTGTAATCAAACAAGGGATTGTTGTGTTTTTGCCCAAAGGCTACAATAATACATAAACATTAATCTAAATGCTTGAAAGATTAACAAAATCATGGAAAGATTAGAAAACCAAACCATAAACAACCATAAGATTAAGAATCCGGATAGTAATTGAGCTAAACGAGACAATGTGGCTTGAATCCGGGTGAAAGCAGAAGCCTCCGGAGCCTGAAAATCGCCTGAATTGCTGATGTAGGGTAAAATACACATATTTGTCCCATGTAAATTGTATAATTTTTATATAGGTTTTATTTGTTTTTATTTAGTTTTAGTATTATATTATATTATTTTGTGTTGGACCAGGTCCAGGTGCAAATGAAGCGAAAATGAGTAATATGGAAATGAACAGCCAGTTGGGCAGTGTAGAACGCCAGTGACTAAATTGAAATTGCCACTATTTTCTGTGAGTGGGCCGAGCCCGCTATCTCTATGTTATGTTATCTATTAGTGGTTGCTAATAGTATAAGACATAAATTAATTAAAGACATAAGGCACAATTGATTTTTTAATTTGGATGGTAATTAACTAAATAGAAGTGGACGCATCCACTGTCTTTGTTTTGGGCCGTTGGAAATAAGGAGTCAGAGGCCCACCATTTGACTTTCATGACCCGCTGGATATGAAGTCCAATCCGTGAGAGTTTGTGCTAGACACCACTTACAAAAGATATACGGATATATGGGGGATCGGAGGAGATCAGCCGCATATAGATAATTCTGGACGCACGACAGGAGACGCACGCGATCGAAGGCAGAGCCATATCAGGGATGAATTTTAGAGATAATTTGCAAAGGAATAAAGCTACAGAATCGTCGGTATAGAGAAGGAGACTTAGAGATCAAGAATTTACGGGTTTTATCTACTCAGTTTCTCTTGTTCTTTAGTTTTTCATTATTTTATTCGATGAATTCTTGGTTGAGACTTTGTGTTTTTATTTTTAAGACTATGATTCTTGGCTAAATATCTTAAACTAACTAGGCTAATGACAATGATTTAAATAAAGTTTGGATTTTTATTCGGTTTTTGGCGTGGTTTATGGATTTTTCTTGTATTGTAAAAGCTATGGAATTTTAACTTGGTGTATATGCATGCTTGATATTTTTTTTTTATCGCTGTTTGTTGTTTCGTATAATTCTTGGTGACGGTCTTTATCACATAATAGGGTTGTGCTAGGGTTCTTAATTTAGGTGAGTGTCTATATCACGTAATAGATCATTAATCCTTTAGGGTGAAAAGGCGTAAGTAACCTTAGAAGTAATATTCGGTAATTTAATAAAATCAAGTGTTCTGCTAATCTTGTCGCTGTGAGGCTCGAGGTTATTAATAGGTCTCGGTTTGGTTTATAGCTAGGTCTAAGAGCTGGTCTAGTCCTTAAACATTCCATTGTCTATTAAACCAAGATTAAAATCCGTAGTTGCTTTAGACTTTCGCGCTGTGAGGTAGATCGTCTTATATAGGCACTTTCAAGAAACTAGAGGACTGTGAGGAAATCTAGAAAACAGGTAATCGTAACAGCCTAGGTAGTGCCACAAGAATCGCCTTGAGAGTGTTTGAGGGGCTTAGTGGTGTCTTAATAGGTTTAGTATCCAAAGATCCCGGTTCCATACCACAAAATCATCGAATAGAAATCCATTCCGAGTTAAGCTTGCGTCTAGCCTAGGTAGTCTTCATCACCACTGGTTCAAGTCTTCGTCCAAGTTCGTGTCTAGTTATTTAATATTATTTTAGTTTAATATTTAGGATTTTTAGAAACCCCCCCAATCAATAAACAATTAGTTAAGTTGTGTCAGTCTTAGTCTAAATAGAGTCTTAGCGTAATCATTAGAGTCTCGTGGGTTCGATACTCGGACTTACTTTAGCTTTACTACATCGATCAGTACACTTGCCGGTCGTGTGGTTTAGGTTTTAGAGAGTCTTAGTTTTATAAATTTAAAACTTAGAGAGTCTAGTTTAGGGTTTAATTTAGTTAATTTAGTTAAACCACTTTTAGCACATCAATTGCTCTCCAAAATTCCAGAGTTACGAGCATAATGTTTCTACAAGTTTTTATATTTTTTCGGTTTCGCACGGTCATGCGTCCAGTTGCACGACCGTTCACTTTAATGCATTATTGGAGGTATGGTGCACCATACCGCATGACGTCACAGATCTTGACCAGTCGTAGGCCATGCACGGTCGTTCTTCGTATCGCATGACCGTTCCATTCCGGGATCTTGTTGCACGAGCTGCTGTACTGATCGTTCATCACCGAGGTTTTGGCTGATCATCGGATCCGCACGGGGTGCAAATTATGGCACGACCGTGCGTCACCGGGCTGGCCTTGTGTGCGTTGCACGCCTAGTCGCACCCTCGTTCATTGCCGGGCTGATTATCATTTGTCGGAGATGCACAGTCGTGCGTTAGGTCGCACGACCGTTCCATATGCCCAGGTCAGTTCGCAGCTTCGTCGTTTTGTCCGGAAAGTCCTCGTTTTCGCTATCATCTTGTCTGGTATGCTGTTTTAGGCCTGTAAACAAAAGTGTAGATGATTAAGCATCCGAATGACGGTTTTACGGCCGAAAACGCATAAAATAGGGTTAAAACGGGGGACTAAAATATGTGTAAATTAGCGAATATCAAAAAGCCACCAAAATTAATGAATATCGAGGACTATAATTGGTGGAAAAAGCGGTTTGAGGGTTGGGTAAAAGCATTCGCTCATGATAGTTGGTTAAAATTGAAGTTAGGATATAAAGAACCAACAAAAGAAGGTGGAATCTTATTAACAATTGAAGAATTCACAGAACTAGAAGTAAAACACATGTGTGCTGAACAAAAAATGATTACATTGCTATATCAATCGGTTCGAGACAATATTATTTCATTACTTGATGAAACTACTTCAAAAGGTTTGTGGGAAGCTTTAGAGAGAAAATGTACGGGTGGTGAGGAAATTATCAAAAACAAACGATCGTTATTAAAAAAAGAATTTGATTTGTTTACATGCATGAAAGGTGAAACTGTACCTTAGATGATTGAAAGATTTTTCCATCTTAAACTTGAATTGGAAAGGTTTGGTGTTTCCAAAGGTAATGAAGAGATCATTGACAGGTTGATCGAAGCACTTCCAAATGAAGACGATTGGTGAAACTATGTCATGATACTCAAAAACAACAATGATATGAGCAAAGTGAACCTTGATTGGTTAATCGAGAAGCTTGAAGGTCATGATTTGGAAATACAAAAGCAGAACAAAATGGCAAATCAACAATATCAACAAAATGTCGATCTATACTACAGAAAAAGCATGATGGATCAAGCATCAAAAACGACATTTAGTGCTGGAGGTTCAAAGGATTCATCTCAACACAGCTCTTCAAAAGATCCGGGTTATCATTTGTTTGCTTCAAATTCGTCAAATCGGAACATAGTCCAGTGCAATATTGCCATAGATCTGAAAAACTCTCAAAGTCTGAATGCAGAAGCTATGACAATCCGAGATTTCAAGGTCTTTTCCATACACATCGCTCATCCCATAATCCTGTTTTACAATTTAATTCATGTGGCGTCAAGTGTAGTGATGTGAATGAGTAACAGTTTATGTGTTATGTGTTATGTTTGATGGTTGTATGTGTGGTGTTAATATGATTAAATGTGGTATAATTAAGATTAAATATAAGTTCCTCGTCATCTTTAATCCCGACAAAAAGCCAGTCTTTCGCCACCCATGGTCTTGACGAAACATGTCTTTCGTCGAGCATGACTTTCGCCGTTAAGGGGCTTCAGCCGAGGATAGTTTGCGGCCCATGTTCTAGTTGTTTATAAACTGTTACGTAAACCAAAACCCTAGAGTATCTCTCTCCTTCCTGTTCGACGGCAAACTTGTTTCCTGTGAAGCTCCCAATCATTCAAACATCTCTCCCTGATCCTCAAGATCCCTAGTACTATTCTGCATATCGG
Organism: Helianthus tuberosus; assembly: GCA_030545235.1. NCBI lineage: Eukaryota > Viridiplantae > Streptophyta > Magnoliopsida > Asterales > Asteraceae > Helianthus > Helianthus tuberosus. The sequence continues at coordinate 77,108 of JARYGA010057153.1, read as the reverse complement.
TTAGTGTCTATTATTGTTATTCGATGAAATTATGTTGTTGTGATTTTATGTGAATTAGGGTTCCGGTGCTAGATTGCGGATCTAGAACGCTATGTGATGTAGTGTTTCTAAAGATGCGTACTTTATATGTTAGTATTGTGATCCGTCGAATCCGTGTAATTAGTAAATAGCATGGTAGATTAGCATCTTATGTTATATGATTTAGTAGATGTTACGTTTTAGTGGTTGATGAACCTGCTATGTGTGAAAGATTATGAATGTTGAATGATTGCCTGTAACTGTGATGTTTAATCGTAGAATGATTGAGGTTTGATTGAAATTATGGAATTGTTAATTGTATTAGAGATCTAAGGGTTGTAACTGTTTCATCACTGGATGAGGGACGAAGAAAATGGATCTCGACGAAACTTGGTAGTCTTTCGTCACACCACATCTCGGCGAAAGATGTGGTGTTTCGTCAAATCCTGCACCGGCGAAACAGGGTATTTCACCGAATCCCATCTCGACGAAATACGTATATTTCATCATGTATCAGTTCGACGAAGGATTAACTGTCGCCGCTGGGGTGTTTCGTCGGGGGATTTGATAGGTGGGAACATTAGACAGTTTGAAAGTATGTATTGATGGGTACCTTGTTTATGAAATGTTTTAGTTGCATGAAAACCATACTGTTAAACCTTAAGTGACATATACATGAGATGTGGACTGGTATGATAATTCAGTATGTGCTAGATGCAAACTGTGTAACCATATGTGATTTACTGTGTGCAAACATGTGATTTGGATGACTATGAAACTGATATTGTTTGGTAACCACGGTAGGGGGTTGACCAACTGGACGGGTAACTAAAACATATCGAGCAAATCGAATGTGAGTTCACTACTCTTGAGCATCCGTCCCGGTGGTTGGGACAGTCAGTGGGTATCCCGGGGAGGGATAAGTATTTTGGGTAAAACTGGAATGTTAGATAATACTCTCCCCCTATCACTCTTAAGTCCCATCTTTCTGTTACCGGAGAGGTAACGGGGTATTAGTTGGTAGCGCTACTTAGGTTTGGCAACCTCACCCCGTACCGGAGAGGACGGATGTGAACTAATGACCCAGTCATGCCCAGTGTTTTGATAGGAGCACTGGGGAACGGGCAAAACATACATCAGGAGCCGTCTTGTTCAGTATCGAGATATTATCAACATTACCTTCGGATTTGTTAACAAACTGGATTAAACACTTAGTAAACAACGTTTTCGTAAAACTGTGAACTCACCAGCGTTGTCTGATACACTTGTTACATGCTCGCAGGCCGTTAGGTACTTTGGATGGGAACTTGCTGTCTGGATGGCTGGAGTGGTCATGGGTTGTGTTGCTTTGATTGTAAGACTTATTTATTGATTTCACGTACATTGGTTTTTGAAACGATTGAACAGTGTTTAACCTTTTGCTTCTGCTGAACATGCTAAATTTAGATATGCTATGAATATTTTATCTTTATGAATGGAAACTTTGTTTTATAACTTGATCTTAGTTCAATGTGATTGGTGGCTAGATCTTGGTACGTCACACGCCTAGCGGGGTGCCGCATGTGGTATTTTAGGGGTGTGACAGTTTGGTATCAGAGCCACTGTTTATAGTGAACTAGGTTTTAAAACGTTTTATAAAACCAGACTATAACCGAACAGTTCAGAAAGCGACCATGACACTCAGCTCCAGATTGCAAGGTTCGTCTCTCGTTTATTTATTGTTTAGTATATCTTGTATACGCCTATGTATGATGTTGCATGCGATTGCACACACTTAGCATTTCAGACTAGATTCATGTGTATTCACCTGAGTTATGGGATTGATAGAGTCACAGTGCGATATCCCGATAGCTTTCGTAGTACATGTTGGTGGTGTTTTGTCCTGTTGCGAGTTTTAGCATGAGTTGGGAGGAGCTGAGATAAACATGCAAATCGCATTACTATTATGGGTGCACACATAATAATAATGTGGGGTGCATGTGTGTCCCAGTAAGCCTTAACGAGTGTGAAAGGGGTTCCGCCCTATTGATTGATGTAAATTTAGTAGTCTGTAGAAGTCTTCGTGAGCTTTGACTCCCACCTTAACTCGACCCTTAATCTTTTCCCTTCTCTTATATAGAATCATGAGTGGACGAGGTCATGGACGTGGTCACATGGCGATGACCCGGGCTGAGCTGACAAATTTGATTAACACACGTGTGGCCGAGGCTTTGGCGGCTTACTAGGCTGGTACGATATGTGCCAACTATTCCCTTATCCTTGTGTTGCGTACTCGAATTTTAACCGTGTGATGTACTCTCTTTCGTTTTAGGTCAACCCGCGCACCAAAACAATCCGCATGCTTGCACATTTAAGACATTCATGGATTGTAAGCCACAGACTTTCAGTGGGACTGAAGGGGCTGTGGGGCTACTTCGATGGTTCGAGAAGGCCGAATCAGTGTTTGCCATGTGTAACTGTCCCGTGGGGGACCGGGTGAAGTATGCTACTGGCACATTAGAGGATGGTGCCCTAACCTGGTGGAATGCCCAAGTGCGGATGTTGGGTATTGAAATGGCTAATGCAACCACTTGGGATGACTTCAAGGAGTTGATGCGGGAGGAGTATTGTCCTCGTGATGAGATTCAGAAACTAGAGAACGAATACTACAATCTGAAGATGGAGGGGTCTGAGATCGAGGCTTACATGAAACGATCTCATAAGCTAGAAAATATGTGCCCTAACTTGTCTCGACCCCCACCTCGACGAATTGAACTGTACATCAAGGGCCTAGTACCAGCAGTAAAGAGTTTGGTCACTGTTGCAAATCTTAACAATCTGCCTCAGATCATCCATTTAGCACCCAAGATTACTGACCAGGAGGTCGAGCGTGGATCCCTATCGCCCCGTGTTTCTGCTACTATCCCTGCTGCTATAGCTAACACACCTGCTAGTGATAACAAGCGTAAATGGAACGATGCTGACAAAGCAACCAGTGCAAGTCAATCTCAGAAAAGGCCTGACAACAGCAATAACCGTAGTTTCAGTTAGTCGTCCTCAGTTAATCAAAGCCAGGGCAACAGTTCAGGTCAGGGTTCTTATGTGGGGAAACAACCAAAGTGCAATAAGTGCAACTATCACCATCGGGGGCCGTGTACCCGAGTATGCCACAGGTGCAACAAAGTGGGGCATATGGCCAGGGATTGTAGGGTTTCACTTCCGAACCAGCAGCAGCAGCACACCCCGCAACAGCAACAACCACAGTAGTAGGAAAGGCGACAACCCCAGCAAAACCGTGGAAATCGTAAAGGATGCTTTCAATGTGGAGCCGAGGGTCACATCAGGCGAGACTACCTTCAACTAAATCAGAATGCTGGTGGCAACAACAATGGGAACAATAACAATGGAAACAACAACAATGAGGGTGCGCACGGGAGGGTGTTCACCATTGGAGCTGGGGAAGCCAGAAATGATGGCAACGTGGTTACTGGTACGTTCTCCATAAACAACATATTTGCTTCTGTTTTATTCGACTCTGGTGCCGATTAGAGTTATGTGTCTCTGGGGTTTAGTCGTTAGTTAGGGCTAACTCCCACACTTCTTGTAAATAAGCATGTAGTAGAATTAGCTGATGGTAAATCGATTGAAGCTTACTCTTGGAAGTTTTGATGTGGTCGTTGGCATGGATTGGTTATCTAAGCATCAAGCGGAAATTCTCTGTATAGAGAAAATCGTGCGTATCCCTCTCCCCAGTGGGGAATCTTTTTCGGTTCAAGGTCATTGTAGTGGTGCCATGGTCGGCATCATCTCAGTCATGAAGGCTCAGAAGTGTCTAGGAAAGGGCTACCCTGCTATACTAGCTCTTGTTACCGATTCACAACCTAAAGAGAGGAAGATCGAGGACCTTCCAGTTGTTCGTGAGTTTTCTGACGTGTTTCCTGAAGAGTTACTTGGTTTACCTCCGCATCGCCAGGTGGAATTTTAGATTGACCTTATGCCAGGAGCAGCTTCGATTGCACGTGCTCCTTATCGTCTTGCACCAGGAGAGTTGCAAGAGTTGTCTAATCAACATCAAGAACTGTTGGATAAAGGTTTCATCCTACCCAGTTCTTCGCCTTGGGGAGCCCCAGTTTTTTTTTTGTGAAGAAGGATGGGTCCTTTCGTATGTGTATTGATTATAGAGAACTCAACAAGGTGACGGTCAAGAACCGCTACCCTTTACCGCGTGTTGACGACTTGTTTGACCAGTTGCAAGGGTCCAGTTTTTACTCGAAGATCGATCTAAGGTCAGGCTATCATCAGATGAGAGTCCGAGAGGAAGATGTTTCAAAAACGACTTTTAGAATGCGATATGGACATTATGAGTTTTTGGTTATGCCATTCGGATTGACCAATGCACCAGCGGTCTTCATGGACCTCATGAATCGTGTGTGCAAACTGTATCTTGACGACTTCGTTATTGTGTTTATTGATGACATCTTGATCTACTCTAAGAGCAAGGAGGACCACGAGCAACACTTACGTCTGATCTTGGAGCTCCTAAGGAAGGAGCAACTATACGCGAAATTCTCTAAGTGTGATTTCTGGATTCGAGAGGTACATTTCCTTGGCCACATTGTGAATGAATTGGGAATAGATGTAGACCCTGCTAAGATTGATGCTGTCAAAAATTGGGCTGCACCGAAGAATCCTTCGGAGGTGTGGCAATTTCTTGGTCTCGCTGGGTACTATCGCAGATTTATCAAAGACTTCTCGAAGATCGCTCAACCTCTTACCTCGTTGACATAGAAAGGCGTTGTATATTATTGGGGAAACAAGCAGGAGGATGCTTTCCAACTTTTGAAACAGAAACTCTGCAGTGCACCGATTTTGTCTCTACCTGAAGGTACAGAAGATTTTGTGGTATATTGTGATGCTTCCATTTAGGGTCTCGGTTGCGTACTGATGCAACCCAACAATGTGATAGCTTATGCTTCTCGACAACTGAAGGTTCATGAGAAGAATTACACGACTCACGACTTGGAGTTAGGGGCCATGGTTTTCGCGTTGAAAATCTGGAGGCACTATCTGTACAGTACCAAGTGCACTATCTACACCGATCACAGGATCCTCCAGCATATTTTCAACCAAAAGGAATTGAATATGCGACAGCGTCGCTGGGTAGAACTCTTGAATGACTACGACTGCGCAATCAAGTATCATCCAGGTAAAGCTAACGTTGTAGCTGATGCCCGTAGTCGAAAGGAGACGAAACCTAAGCGTGTGCGAGCCTTACAGCTCACCATTCACTCTAATCTTCCTGATCAGATCCGTTCGGCTCAGACAGAAGCGTTAAAGGAAGAAAATGCTAAAGCTGAGTATTTGCGGGGCATGGAGAAACGAATTGAGAAGAGATCAGACGGCATTTATTATTTTATGGAACGGGTATGGATCCCTTTGTTTGGTAATCTTAGAGAGCTTGTGATGGATGAAGCACACAAGTCTCGGTATTCTGTCCACCTGGGTTCGGATAAGATGTACCAAGATCTCAGGGTTATGTATTGGTGGCCGAAGATGAAAGCTAACGTCGCCACGTATGTGAGTAAGTGCTTGACTTGTGCGAAAGTCAAGGTAGAGTATTAGAAACCCTCAGGCCTGCTACAACAACCAGAAATACCCATGTGGAAATGGGAGCAGATTGCTATGGATTTCATCACTGGTTTACAAAGAACTCAAAACGTGAACGATACCATTTGGGTGATCGTCGATCGTCTCACGAAATCTGCGCATTTTCTTGCGATCAAGGAAACTGATAAGTTCTCTCAACTTGCTGCTGTTTATCTGAAGGAGGTGGTTTCTAGGCACGGAGTGCCAACCTCTATTATCTCTGATCGTGACCCACGTTCATTTCAGATTTATGGCAGTCGATGCACAAATCATTCGGCTCGCGGCTCAGCATGAGCACTGCTTATCACCCACAGACGGATGGCCAAAGCGAGCGAACCATCCAAACACTTGAAGACATGCTGCGAGCATGTGTCATCGATTTTGGTAAGGGCTGGGAGAAACATTTGCCATTGATCGAGTTCTCCTACAACAACAGTTACCACACTAGCATCCAGACAGCTCCGTTTGAAGCATTGTACGGCCGGAAATGTCGTTCTCCTCTTTGTTGGGCTGAGGTGGGTGACAGCCAGGTCACTGGTCCGGAACTTGTTCTCGAAACTTCTGAAAAGATTGTTCAGATCGGGAATCGTATGGCGGCAGCGCGTGACCGTCAGAAAAGCTACGCTGACAAGCGTAGGAAACCCTTGGAATTCATTGTAGGCGATCGTGTTATGCTGAAAGTTTCACCCTGGAAGGGTGTGGTGCGCTTTGGGAAGCGAGGTAAACTTAACCCTCGTTATGTGGGATCTTTTAAAATTCTGGAACGAATTGGTAAAGTGGCCTACAAGCTATAGTTACCTGCTGAGTTGGGTAACGTTCATGATGTATTCCATGTTTCACAGTTGAAGAAGTGTTTGTTCGATGAAACACTTTTAGTACCGTTTCAGGAGATGAAAATTGACGACAAGTTGCAGTTTGTCGAAGAACCAATCGAGATTATGGATCGGGAAGTCAAGGTTCGTAAGCATAGTCAGATTCCAATTGTGAGAGTTCGTTAGAACTCAAGACGTGGACCGGAGTTCACGTGGGAGCGCGAGGATCAAATGAAGCTCAAGTACCCTCACTTATTCCCAACTAACAAATCTAAACCTGATGCAACTGATGAATTTCGGGGCGAAATTCCCATTCAAGTTGGGGATGATGTGGTACCCGCGGAAAATCCACAGTCATCCTGAGTTAACGTCTTGCTGTTTTGGATTACTTATCAAATTTCAGGACGAAATTTCTTTCAAGTTGGGGATGATGTGATAATCCGAGATTTCAAGGTCTTTTCCATACACATCGCTCATCCCATAATCCTGTTTTACAATTTGATTCATGTGGCGTCAAGTGTAGTGATGTGAATGAGTAAAAGTTTATGTGTTATGTGTTATGTTTGATGGTTGTATGTGTGGTGTTAATATGATTAAATGTGGTATAATTAAGATTAAATATAAGTTCCTAGTCATCTTTAATCCCGACGAAAAGCCAGTCTTTCGCCACCCATGGTCTCGACGAAACATGTCTTTCGTCGAGCATGACTTTCGCCGTTAAGGGGCTTCGGCCAAGGATAGTTTGCGGCCCATGTTGTAGTTGTTTATAAACTGTTATGTAAACCAAAACCCTAGAGTATCTCTCTCCTTCCTGTTTGACGGCAAACTTGTTTCCTGTGAAGCTCCCAATCATTCGAACATCTGTCCCTGATCCTCAAGATCCCTAGTACTATTCTGCATACCGGTTAGTGTCTATTATTGTTATTCGATGAAATTATGTTGTTGTGATTTTATGTGAATTAGGGTTCCGGTGCTAGATTTCGGATCTAGAACGCTATGTGATGCAGTGTTTCTAATGATGCGTACTTTATATGTTAGTATTGTGATCCGTCGAATCCGTGTAATTAGTAGATAGCATGGTAGATTAGCATCTGATGTTATATGATTCAGTAGATGTTACGTTTTAGTGGTTGATGAACCTGCTATGTGTGAATGATTATGAATGCTGAATGATTGCCTGTAACTGTGATGTTTAATCATAGAATGATTGAGGTTTGATTGAAATTATCGAATTGTTAACTGTATTAGAGATCTAAGGGTTGTAACTGTTTCATCACTGGATGAGGGACGACGAAAATGGATCTCGACAAAACTTGGTAGTCTTTCGTCACACCATATCTCGGCGAAAGATGTGGTGTTTCGTCAAATCCTGCACCGGCGATACAGGGTATTTCGCCGAATCCCATCTTGACGTAATACGTATATTTCGTCATGTATCAGTTCGACGAAGGATTAACTTTCGCCGTTGGGGTGTTTCGTCAAGGGATTTGATAGGTGGGAACAGTAGACAGTTTGAAAGTATGTATTGATGGGTACCTTGTTTATGAAATGTTATAGTTGCATGAAAACCATACCGTTAAACCTTAAGTGACATATACATGAGATGTGGACTGGTATGATAATTCGGTATGTGCTACATGCAAACTGTGTAACCATATGTGATTTACTGTGTGCACACATGTGATTTGGATGACTATGAAACTGATATTGTTTGGTAACCACGGTAGGGGGTTGACCAACTGGACGGGTAATTAAAACATACCGAGCAAATCGAAGGTGAGTTCACTACTCTTGAGCATGCGTCCCGGTGGTTGGGACAATCAGTGGGTATCCCGGGGAGGGATAAGTCTTTTGGGTAAAACTGGAATGTTGGATAATACTCTCACCCTATCACTCTTAAGTCCCATATTTTTGTTACCGGAGAGGTAACGGGGTATTAGTTGGTAGCGCTACTTAGGTTTGGCACCCTCACCCTGTACCGGAGAGGATGGGTGTGAACTAATGACCCAGTCATGCCCAGTGTTTTGATAGGAGCACTGGGGAACGGGCAAAACATACATCAGGAGCCGTCTTGTTCAGTATCGAGATATTATCAACATTACTTTCGGATTTGTTAACAAACTGGATTAAACACTTAGTAAACAACGTTTTCATAAAACTGTGAACTCACCAGCATTGTCTGATACACTTGTTACATGCTCGCAGGTCGTTAGGTACTTTGGATGGGAACTTGCTGTCTGGATGGCTGGAGTGGTCATGGGTCGTATTGCTTGGATTGCAAGACTTATTTATTGATTTCACGTATATTGGTTTTTGAAACGATTGAGTAGTGTTTAACGTTTTGCTTCCGCTGAACATGCTAAATTTGGATATGCTATGAAAATTTTATCTTTATGAATGGAAACTTTGTTTTATAACTTGATCTTAGTTCAATGTGATTGGTGGCTAGATCCTGTTACGTCACACGCCTAGCGGGGTGCCGCATGTGGTATTTTGGGGGTGTGACAGAAGCTGCCAAGCAACAAATGGTGTTTTTAGCATCTGTCCTGGAATCGTATGAAAGTCTGATCGCAGGTAAGGTTGGAAACCCAAAAATGACGAAGGAAGATTATGATCAGATCGATCCAGAGGAGATGGAGCTGATAGATATAAAATGGTGCATGGCTAGCGCTATGAGGAGAGCACAGAGGTTTATGTAAATCACCGGAAGATCATGTTTGGGAACTGCTGATAAAAAACTAGGATTCGACAAATCCAAAGTTACCTGTTTCAAGTGCAAACAGAAAGGGCACTTCAAGAGAGAGTGCACAAACAGGCAAACTGATAAAGTTGCGAATCCATTCAAAGATGATTATTATCATAAAGCAATTTATCATCACAACAACAGGTCATCAAATGTGAATCAAAAGCAAATCAATAAAGGTTCATCAATAGAAAAGTCAAGAGCTCTAGTAGTTATTCAGGACGACGAAGGTTATGACTGGAGCAAAGTTCTTCCAGAAGAAGATTATGTTGGATCCGCATTCATATCTGAAGTGGTTGATGATAAACGATGGCAGAGAGATAATGCTAGTTTTGAAATCAGAAAGTTGTATGCTCCTTTTAATGAATCACAAAAAGCAAAAAGGTGGGATGCTGAGCGAAAATGTTATTTGGATCCACAAGGTAATCCAGTGGTTGATCCTAAGAAAGTGGATTTTGATGCAGTGGTAAACTTATTTCTAGACCGTGACACATTTCATACGAGGAGATTATCTTAGTAAGATTATGAAGCCAATCTGTATAAACGTTTGAAAGAAGTGTTTGAGGCAAGTTTACCGAAAGTGGTGGAAATGAGAAAGAAGAAAGAAGAAGAGATTGAGAAGATGGTTGAGGAGGTAAAGAAAACATCAGAGAATGCTGAAGATAATGAACAAAATAAGGAAGAGGATCAGAAAGTTGAAACAGAAGAATCACAAATGTCAGATGACACTGAGGTAACTGAATCTTCTAAATTATTAAATGTTGAAAATGTTGATAAAACTGAAGATAAGTGCAGGAATTGCATAGAAATGTGCAAAGTCTGTACTGAGAAAGATGAAAAGATAAAAACAAAAGATATTGAAATAAATAAAATTGAAAATGTTTTCAAAACAAAATGCAAAGAAATGCTTGAAAATGAAGAAGTTTTGAAACAAAAGATTGAAAAGCTGACACTAAAATGTCAAGTTTTTGAAAAAGAAAATGAGATTTAAAAAAAATGTTTGGCAAAATGTGAAGATTGTGTTAAAAAAGATAATAATTTTCAAGATTTGCAAAGAGAATATGATAAAATAAAATGTTCAAGTCAGAGAGTACAAGAAGCTTATGATACTTTGAAGAGACAAGTTAAATGTTTGGACAAAAGATTGTCTGAAACTTTAACAATAAAAGGACTTTATGAGAAAAAGTTTGAAGAAAAGAAACTAGAATTAAACAAGCGTGTTGATGAAGTTGCTAATCTTAAACAAGTTTTTGTTGAAAAAGAAAAGGTTGTTACAAAACTTCAAAGTTATCATAGTTCTTCATACATTCTCGAACGCATTTTCAACATCACACCAGATGACAAAGATTCTGACAAGAATAAAAAAGGTATTGGTTCAGAATATCATCAGGTACCACCACCGTTGAGAGATAATTATACTTTTTATGATGAGGAAAAGGTAGCAAAAGGTCTAAATATAGTTGACCAACTACCTGAAAGTATCGATGTGACTTACGCCAAATCTGATGATTCTAGTGATTCAGAGGTGGTAGGTAAGGTCGTTGAAAGTGTTTTGAAAGAAGTGTCGGTTGATACAGGTAAATCTGAATCACATGATGAAAAAGAAGGTAGTTTTCATGAAGGTTATCTAAAAAACTCAAAATCTGAGAAAAAGGCGAATGATGATTCAAAAGGATTGTTGTATACCATGATTGGATCGGACAAGTTATTCTCAGATCTTGAAGTCCCGATTCAGAATGTGATTTCAGAAAAGATTGACAAAGTTTTCAAGATGATTGAAATTGAAAAGTTTGAGATTCAAAAGTTTGCTGGAAAGAGTCACAAAACTTTTTATAACAAACCTGGTTACAAAAAGAAAAACATGAAGGCTGGGCTGGGTTATAAAAAAAAACAAAATTGGAAAAGAAACGAAACACCAAACTATCAGACAAAGATGAACTTTGTTCACGGAACAAGTTCAGAAGAAGAGAAAGAACTCCAATTTAGACGACAGTCTAATGAAGAGTTCTATGCTCAGAAAAAGCAACAACAGGTCAAAGGTGTCTCAAAGAGAACATGTTTCAAATGTAATCAAATAGGACATCTTGCTCGCAAGTGTCCAAATCCAAAACCTGTTGGTGTTGAGACGAAAAAGAGGTCTGATGATGTTGAAAAACAGAAATCTGAGGATGTGAAACAAAGGTCAACCAGATTTGATTCAAAACAAACTTGGAGATACAACACAAACAAGTTTGCTTCGAATCAAACTTGGAAATCAAACCCACATAGGTTCGATTCAAGACAAACCTGGAATTCTCACATACCCATATTCAGAACAACACAAAGTTGGAAAACAACTATCGATGCAACTAAACCAAACCAGTTTTGGAAACCAAAAGTTGTTGTTCAAAATCAAAATGTTAAAAAAGATTCACATTTTTACAAAAGAGGTGCTTCAAAAGGTCAAACATGGACAGTTAAGAAACAAATGACTTTGGTAAATGAAGAAAAAGATGATGTCAAAATTGAAAAAGTCTTTGTATAAAATGACAAAGATTTTCCGAAATTGAATGAAGCCTATTGTGTCGAAATGCCTAAGGTCCAATAGACCTGGGCTAAATTGTTCAAGTAATTGAATACTTTGAATGTGCAGGTGCTTTCGAAGAAAACTGAATGTCAACCAAAGGAAAATCGAAGCAGCCTGGCACGAGAGGAAGAGGCTGCTGGTCCCTGCGATTGTTAAACAGGGAGTTTATTTGTTTTCTGTACATAAATAAACCTTATTTCAAAACCCTAAAAATTGAAAATTTAAAAACCAAAAATATGTTTTTATTTTGTCAAATATTTGAAAAATCAAAAATATGTTTGTTTTTAAATTTTGTCAAGAATTCAAAATTTTACAAAAATATGTTTAGTGAAGATGCCGAAACCCTCACGGCTGAACAAACATGATTAATTTCACAAGATTGAAAAACGGTTTTCAAATTGTCGAAAATCAATGGGTTGTAAATCATGGGGTAATTACTGCTTTACATGTTATATTTTCTGCAAAACAGAGCATGAAATGTAGAAAATGGACGGCGAATCAAAGCTAGCAACATCGATTTGTCAAATTTTCTTTAAATGTTTTGAATTTTAGGGGGAGTAAGAAAATTTCAGAAAATCCAAAAACATTAGAAATTTTGAAAAAGCAAAAAACATGATAAAATTCAAAAATAAATTTTGTGTAAAAAGAGGAAATGATATTACATCAGTAGACAATCACAGTACGCTAAAGAATTGGAAAGTAAAATGTGATAAACGGTCTCACTGATGATATGCCAGTAGGTTTTTACACGCTTAGTAGATTGTTTTCGAGATATAAGCCTAAATATCAATTACTTACTTATCTCGTGGGGAACATCTCTCGGATATATGGGTAACCCCCGAAATCTTGTTTGAGAGATTGCCAGATTCTGAGATACTAGGTCTTTATACTGTTTGATATCTGGGGTATTATACCTGGTCTTCTGATATTGCGGAAGCAATGGCCTAGACCTCGTATAATACTTTACGCGTTGTAAAAGCTTACCCTCTGCATAAAAATTGATAAATAAAGAAAGATACAAATCAAGAGCAGTTGTGAAGAAGATTCCCAAGGGGAACACACCTCAAAGTCGAGCCTTCATCTCTTTGACTGAATGGAAGTTCATACCTGAGCTCTCAAGGTCTCGCACTAACCCAGAGAACAGATATCAATCTAGTATATTCACTTGTAAGACTGAATCTAGAGAATTTTGATACGGGAATATATTCTAAGGTGGGATATGCGGATAAGTTTAAGTCCTTAAAACACTAAATCGTATCTCGAATCAATTGAACTTTGTGTGAAAATTTAAGTGGATCACTATACTGACAATCAAAGTGAATCGTTTAGAACTTAAAGTGTTTAAAGCTCAACGGTACTAGTGATTTGTCAAAAACTGATATGATCCTCTAACACGAACTCAATCAAAAATATTGTTTGTAAATATTTCTTTATTGCTTATTGTTTCAGAAAAATACAAAAAGATTTTGATTCCATTTTAGTTTCGACAACCGATGTTTGAAAGCTGAGTTTCAAAATCTAAGTACGCTGATCGTGTTTCTGAAAATAAAACAAGTTCATTAATTTGAAACTTGAAGTTTTATAATTAAAAATCAAAAACAGTTTGTGAAGTCTCCGAGGTCATTAAGTTGGACTTGGACAATTAACTGTGAGGGATTTGGATTCTTAAAGTGTTAATATCTGTTGAAAAGAGCTAGGTTTCGATGTTGGATTCTTAATTCTGCCAAATCTATGAAGATTGTTGATAGGGGAGAGAGTCCAGTAATCATGGGAATACTTATAGTGTTATACTTGTAATAAGAGCCAGGTTCTTGATTAAAAGTGTTTAAGAGCCAGGTCACGATTCCTGGACAATCGAAAACGGTTTCACTAACGAAATGCTTTAGCTTATGCTGATAGAGCCAGGGTTTTCAATCCTGGATGATTCAAAACGGTTTTACTTATAAATGTTTGAGAATTTGCAGACGTTACTCCAGATTACGATCCCGATAGCCGGGTCTAAGGGGGAGTCTAAAGACGAGCTCAACACAAGGGGGAGCTTGTATCCGGAAAGCCAGGTGACGATCCCAAAAGCACGGACGCTTGACGAAAGGGGGGGCCTGAAGAAAATGAGTTTAAGCGAAAGGGGAGCTGAAGCTAAAGACAGATCCACGAGGATTCTGTTCGAGAAAGAGGGAGTCTGTGTTTGCTGAAAACGTAAAACTTTCAAGAAGACTCAAAGAGAGAAAGAAAGACAAGATGCTACGAGATTGACTGCGGCAATACCCAAAGGGGAATCTGTTAGTGCATTTATGTCTATCGCCTCCGTCAATCCAGTTCGTAGCAGTTTCTGAAGAATAAAATCCTTTTAGTGTTATATTTAGAGTAAAAGGCAAGGTGGCATTTATGTAATTAATGAGAACTTTCATTAAGCCCCTTGGCCTATAAATAAGAACCTAATGTCATAGTTTAAGGACTTTAGAACTTTTGTCATTTGCACTTTTGGAGCTTGGAGGTTAGAGAGAGAATCTAGAGAGAGAGAAAGTGCTCAAGTTGATTCACGTTTCTTGTACAACTTTCAGATCTATCAATGGAGTCACATATTTAGTATGTCGTGTGTGTTCGGTCATGTTTGTGTATGGATTCCGCACGTTACACGAGTCGGTTCACAATCGTTTGGAGTCGAAAACCGGTCCTAATAGTATAATAACCCAAATTTACATTAGTTATACCCTCCCCGAGACAGAACTCCAACGACTACATCAGGCAGAGCCTTGACAGGCGTTACGGAGCACTAGATCAATTGGGCAGCGTATCTAATACGTAACTGGGGATTATAATACTTACATCGAGGCAAAGCTTCGCTATTTTAGTGGGTTTAATACCCGATATTAATTCTACTATATAATAATTTGAGAGAGAGAGTTTGAGATTCTGAACGATTTGCAACTGAAGGCCAACGGCCTCTATTTATAGTGCTGATCTGACAGCGGGTCGCGGCCCACGACTCCCTCTGCTTGTTTTATCGCGGCCCGCGAGCTAGGTAGGGTAGGCCCTAGCCTTGACCAGTCACAAGTTAGCTTCGACACTAGTGGGGACACGTGGCACGATCGGGTGTGGCCTGGTGTCCCAGCGGTCGCGCCCCGCGACAGACTCCCAAGGGTGTGTTGCGCCCCGTGAGCGAGTATAGAAACTTATTTTTATTTAATTTTTATGAAATTAAAGGTATTTAGGTCCGTTGTTCGTATACGGGGTGTATTTTAGGACGTATAGGGGTGTTATAAGTATTTTGGGAGAGTTATTATATCCTCCCCACCTTTTTTGAGAACTCGTCCTCGAGATCTACTGGAACATGTGTGGATATTTCCTCTGCATCTCAGATTCAAGCTCCTATGTGTATTCTGGTCCTCTTTTGGAATCCCATTTCACTTTGACTAGAACTAGTCTCTTGTGTTTGAGATTCTTGACTTTCCTGTCTTCAATCTGTAGTGGTCTCTCTACAAATTTAAGCTTCTCATTTACCTCTATGTCCTTAAGAGGTACTACTAATGATTCATCGGCTAAGCACTTTTTGAGATTACATACATGAAATACATCATGTATTCCTGCCATTTCCTCTGGCAGTTGTAGCTGGTAAGCTACTAGTCCTATTCTTCTAATAATCTTAAAAGTTCCAACATACCTGGGGGCTTAGCTTTCCCCTTTTGATGAATCTGACTACTCCTTTCCAAGGAGAAACTTTTAATAATACCTTGTCTCCTACTTGAAACTCCAATGGCTTTCGCCTGTTATCAGCATAACTCTTTTGTCGATCGCGTGCTGCTTTTCTCCAATTTCTGCCCAACAGACTAGGGTTCGGCACTTTCGTCCATAAAGTGCTTCGAATGGTGCAGCATTGATACTGGTATGATAGCTGTTATTATAGGAAAATTCTATTAATGGTAAATGATCGTCCCAATTTCCTCCGAAATCAATTACACAAGCTCTACGCATATCTTATATTGTCTGAATTGTCCTTTCGCTTTGTCTATCCGTTTGAGGATGATAAGCGGTGCTTAGATTTAGCTTGGTTCCCATTGCTTTTTGGAAACTAGTCCAAAAATGAGAAGTAAAACGGCTATCTCTATCAGACACAATAGATAAAGGAATTCCATGTAATGAAACTATTTCATTTACATATAACTTAGCTAATTGTTCCATACTGAAAGTTTCCTTCATTGGTAAGAAATGAGCAGACTTGGTTAATCTATCTACAATCACCCAGATTGTATCATAACATTTTTGTGTCTAAGGTAATTTGGTAACAAAGTCCATTGTTATCAATTCCCATTTCTATACAGGCATTTCTAATTGCTGCAACAACCCTGAGGGTTTCTGATGTTCAGCTTTAACCTGTGAACAAGTTAGACACTTGGCAACATAAGTTGCTATATCCTTTTTCATTCCTATCCACCAGAAATTATTTCTTAAGTCTTGATACATTTTATCACTTCCAGGATGTGTCGTATACTTAGACTTATGGGCTTCTTCTAATATTTGGTGGCGTAGATTTCCTTGTTTAGGTATCCAAATTCTGTTCTTATGAAATCTCCAAATTCCATCTGTTCCTTGTTCTAATTCCCTAATCATTTCTTTTAATTTTTCAGTATCATCCTTGATTACTGATTTTTGTACTTCTCTAATCTGTTCATTTAAATCTATCTGCAGATTTAATTTAAGAGAACGTACTTTTCTTGGCTTTTCATGATACTTTCGACTTAAAGCATCAGCTACTACATTAGCCTTTCCTGCATGATACTGGATATTACAATCGTAATCACT
Organism: Helianthus tuberosus; assembly: GCA_030545235.1. Taxonomy (NCBI): domain Eukaryota; kingdom Viridiplantae; phylum Streptophyta; class Magnoliopsida; order Asterales; family Asteraceae; genus Helianthus; species Helianthus tuberosus. Next base: position 60,544 of record JARYGA010057153.1, on the reverse strand, counting down.
AAGAATTTCCATCCAGCGTCTTTGTCACATATTTAACTCTTTTTGCCCAAAAACATATCTTAAACTCTTATGATCGGTGAAAATGGTAAACTTACTACCGTAAAGATAATGTCTCCAAATCTTTAGAGAAAAAATTATAGCTCCTAATTCTAAATCATGGGTTGTATAATTCTCTTCATGATTCTTAAGTTGTCTAGAGGCATAGGCTATAACCTTTTGACATTGCATTAACACACATCCATAACCTAGTTTAGAAGCGTCACAATAGACTAAAAAGTCTTAAATTCCTTCTGGTAACGCTAATATGGGTGCGTTGGTTAATCTTTGCTTAAGGATTCAAAAGGCTTCTTCCTGTTTTGGTCCCCAATCAAACTTAACAGATTTACAGGTCAGTTTAGTTAAGGGAATGACTATTCTAGAAAAATCTCGGATAAATCGTCTATAATAACCTGCCAGTCCTAGAAAACTTCTCACCTCCGTTGGTGATTCAGGGACTTTCCATTTAGTAATCGCCACAATCTTTGTGGGGTCCACATGAATTCCTTCATGATTAACTAAATGTCCAAGGAATTGTACTTCTTCTAACCAGAATTCACATTTTGAGAATTTAGCGTAAAGCTTTTCTTTTCACAACAAATTTAAGAGTGTATGTAGATGCGCTGCATGTTCTTCTTTATTCTTAGAGTAAATGAGAATATCATTTATAAAGACAATTATGAATTTATCCAGATATGGTTTACATATTTTGTTCATCATGTCCATAAATGCAGCTGGGGCATTGGTTAAAGCAAATGGCATGACTGTAAATTCATAATGACCATACCTTGTTCTGAAAGTGGTCTTAGGAATATCCTCTTCCTATACCTTTAATTGATGATATCCTGAGTGTAAATCGATCTTAGAAAAGAATCGAGCTCCTTGCAACTGATCAAACAGATCATCAATTCTCGGTAGTGGGCACCGATTTTTAATCGTGACCTTTTTCAGTTCTCGGTAATCAATGCACATACGCATTGATCTGTCTTTCTTTTTAACAAACAGAATTGGTGCTCCCCATGGTGATGAACTTAATTGTATGAAACCTTTCTCCAAAAGTTCATCTAATTGTTTCTTCAGTTCTTGCATTTCTGCTGGTGCTAAACGGTATGGTGCCTTGGCAATTGGTGCTGTTCCTGGTAGCAGGTGAATTCTGAATTCAACTTCCCTATCCGGTGGTAGTCCTGGTAATTCTTCTGGAAAAACATCTGAGAATTGAGATACTACGGGAATATCTTTCAATTCTTTTCCTTTAGCGTTAATGATTATGGAAATCATATATACTAGGGATCTTTTCCTTGCATAACTGGCTGTTTTCATCACAGAGATGAATTTCGTAGATCTAGATGGCTTATTTCCTTTAATTGTGATCTTTTCACCCTTTGGTGAGTTTACTTGTATTGACTTTTGATCACATGGAATACTGGCTTTATTGGCTACTAACCAATCCATTCCTAATACAATATCAAATTCAGCCAGATTCATAGGGTAAAGATTAGCAATAAAATCTTGGTTTGAAATTTCTATTCTTGCTCCCTGCAAGATTTCAGTGATCTTAACGGATTCTCCATTTGCCGTTTATACTAGACATTCTTGTGGAAGTTTAGTTAATGGTTGATTGAGAATTTTGCAAAATGAAGTATTAATAAAACTTTGGTTCGCACCAGAGTCAAATAATACTTTAGCAAAAACATCATTAACTAAGAACGTACAGGTAATCACGTCCGGAATCATTTTCGCTTCTTCGGCAGTCAGAACAAATGCTCTAGCATTCTTAGTAGTCTTGTTGTTCATGGCTGGAGCTAGTTTCGGACAATTCAGCTTGATATGTCCCTTTTCTCCGCAATTGAAGCACACTCCATTACTAGGTTCTTCCTCTGCTTCTCTTCTTGCGTACATACCAATTAATCAGTTAAGGTATTTACTAGTTCTACAGCTTCTTCTATGGTTTGTGGTCTAGCTGCCTTGACTACATGTCTAATCTCATTGATTAATCCCCAGATGTAACGAGAGATTAATACTGGTTCTGGTGAAGCTGGGGTTGGCACAATTCTAGCATATTCAAAGAATATAGTAGTGTAACTCTTACAGTCAACTCCAGTCATTCTAAGGTTTAAGAACTTATTAGCTATTTGTTCTTTTTCATTGGGAGGAAAAAATTTTCTTTCAACCATGCTCTTAAACTCAGTCCATTCCATGTTATAGGCTCTGTCACTTCCCCTAGACTGGAGAATAGTGTTCCACCATTCTAGAGCAGGATTCTTAAAAAGATTAGAAGCAAACATGATTTTATCTTCTTCTGCACATTTGTTTATTTTTAAGACAACCTCAGTCTTTTCTATCAAACATAGAGCTGCAATGGCTCCTTCATTGCCCGAGAATTCTACTGGTTTACAAGACCAGAATTCTTTATAAGAACAACCATAAGACATGGTTCTTCTTCTTTTTGGAATAGGCAGTTGAAGTAATGGTCCATTGTTTACGCTGTGATCGGGTTCAGTAGGTGGTCGCTTACTTCCACCGTTACTTTTATTATTTTCTGCTTCTTTAACAGTTTGGAGGATATAAGGCATATCATCGATAATTCCTTGTGCCACTATATGTTGGATGACACTTTTATCTAACAGTTTGGAGGATATAAGGCATATCATCGATAATTCGTCGTGAATTGCGACATTTACTCTATTTTATAGATATTCATCTATTACAAACTGAAACTGGAAAATACAATACTAGTATGCATTAGTAGGTATTGGATTATCTATTTAGTTTAGTTTTTTTACAAACTACTCACACACACACACACACACATATATATATATATATATATATATATATATATATATATATTACAATTGTGACTAGGGGTTCATCCAGTACTGCATATTACGCTCGTCATACTTCCAAACGAGCATTTCCCCTATTTGTCTGATTTTGTCTCCTTCATCTACTAACTCCTCACCAAAAGTGCGGAGTTCCTGAAAGTTTTCGGTACTCATGGGTGGTGGTGGTGCTGGTATTGGGTCATGATACTGGGGCATCGGTTCTTCATATGGGAATGGGTTTTCTAGTATTTCCCGAACATAATGGTCGTTATCCCAATATGGATCTAGAGGTTCAAGGTTAGGATAGGGTGCTACTGGGTTTTGTATGGGTTCTTCCTATGGGTAGAGTTCTCGGTAATCCCTATGTTCATCGTTCCATGGATCATATGCTAGGGGATTGGGTGCTGGAATCCTAGGGATTTCGTTTGGGTCAAATGCGAGCATGAGAATCTGGTCTCCTGGGTTAGGTTCTATTTCCATAGGTTGAGTTGGGAATAAGGGTAGTGGCTGTGGTGCAATGATTTGTTCTAAGTTTGGGTATGCGGCAGTAGTAGCTAATATGTGAAAGTTAGCTAATCGCCTATTGATTATATCTTGGGTCTGTGAGTTCATTTCCCTATTTGCTCCTGCTAAAGCCCTCTGTTGGTGTAACTTCTTCATTCTTTTCCTACGCTCATGTGCTCCCCAACTGAACCATCCTCTCTTTTTGGTAGGGAATGGTTCTTTGGATTGCGCTTTGAATATGAAAATCCCCTCTTCTGTGTCAGCTGAATACCCTGAGGGGGTAGGCTGAGAAGAAGTTCCTTCATCTCTAGGAGAACTAGACAATTGATGATAAGCGTCTGACGGACCTTGATCACTCATACTGTAAACTAACAAATTGTAAGATAACACAAAATAATAATATACAGATATCCACATAATTATTTCCTAACACAATTTAAAATTTGTTGTCAGTAGAACACTTCTGTGGCTGTAGCTCTGATACCACTCTCTGTCGCAACCCCCGGCCCCTATCTCTTGGGAACGGGCGGCCGCGAACCAGTATCAGTGGTATCGGTGTTTATCAATTTGGCAGCAGAAATTACATCAGGACCGTAGTTAGGAAATATTTTATTAGAGTGAAACACCACATTTTTATAATAATAAATACATGGGAAAAATCCAAGTTTTCATTAAAACATATTTATAGGGATAAACACTAATTTATTGATAGAAAATATCTTCTTTATTTAGGTAACTTTTATAGCCACTTTTCCAAGCCTTCAGTGCTGTCCGGCTGGCTTCTAATTGGGGTTGTTACCTGAAACGCGTTTAAAAATATTTTATCAGCAAGAAATACTGGCGAGTGAATCCCGGTTTAATCAAAACAGGTTTTATCATTTTACAGCATTGAGGGCAATCCAGCAATTACATTTGTTTACATCTACTTTAATTACCACCCACGGCACTGTCAATCCTAAGTTGTGGTAATGTTACTACTTACAATGTAGTAACAAATTTTGTATACAAAACCCCAACATACCGACGATAATTGTAGAATTACAAATACTCAATCACTGTGAAATATAATTTAAAACATTTGAGGTTTTGTAAAAACAGTTTACGTAAAAAGGAGATTACTCACAAAAAGGTTTACACAAAAAGAAGGATTAACTCACATTGCTAATTTAGGTATTTCCTTTGTGATTTCCTGGTTATAATCTATTAATTAAATAATGCACACGTGTTAGTATTATAGCCCAAATTTACATTAGTTATACCCTCCCTGAGACAGAACTCCAACGACTACGTCAGGCAGAGTCTTGACAGGCGTTACGGAGCACTAGATCAATCGGGCAGCGTATCTAATACGTAACCGGGGGTTATAATACTTAAATTGAGGCAAATCTTCGCTATTTTAGTAGGTATAATACCTGATATTACTTCTACTGTATACGAATTTGAGAGATAGAGTTTGAGATTCTGAACGATTCTTAACTAAAGGCCAACGACCTGTATTTATAGTGCTGATTCGATAGCGGGTCGCGGCCCTCGACTCCCTCTGCTTGTTTTCTCGCGGCCCAGGAGCTAGGCAGGGTAGGCCCTAGCCTTGACCAGTCACAAGTTAGTTTCGACACGAGTGAGGACACGTGGCACGATCGGGTGCGGCATTGTGTCCCAGCGGTCGCGCCCCGCGACAGACACCCAAGGGTGTGTCGCACCCCGCGAGCGAGTATAGAAACTTATTTTATTTATTTTTTATGAAATTAAAGGTATTTAGGGCCGTTGTTCGTATACGGGGTGTATTTTAGGACATATAGGAGTGTTATAAGTATTTTGGGAGAGTTGTTATAACAGGTACTTATATCATCCTCAAAGAGCATTGGTTTATCAGAGGAGCATGACCAGATGGCTATTGTCTCCGACGACGAGATTGCCTCAGCTCCAGAGATTTTCACGTCTGACTCCGAGACCGACCCTGAGATGATATCGGATGATGAGGATGTCGATGATTTTCAGCCCTTTGCACTACCTGACTTTGGAAATGTTGTCCCTTTTGTTGATGATGTTCTAGCTTTTCCCCTACCCATTCATGACCAGCTTATCATCGCACATCCCGATGGTGAGCACATCGTAGAGCCTATCCCTATCCACGCTATCCCCCTAGCTGTCATCCCTACCGAGGATTGGCCTTTCATTGTTGACTTGGATGACTATGATGACGTTCTTGTGTTTGAAGTTGACCACTTAGACGATGACCTTGGCAATGGCGAGGTCTTCGACATCGATGTTCTAGACGTAGCATCCCCTGTTGTCTCTGTCATTGATATTTCTTCTGATTCTGACCCCGATTCTGACACCGACTCCTTCGAGTCAGTGACCTCTTATGTACTTCGAGCCGCAAGACTAGAGGCCTACCTTACAGATGATGATGATGATGATGCTATGTCGGTTGCACCTGCTACCCCTACCCCTGTTCCCCTTCTATCGCAACCCCCGACCCCTATCTCCTGGGAACGGGCGGCCGCGAGCTCAGATTCAGTGGTATCAGTGGTTTAATAATTTTGGCAGCGGAATTTACATCAGGACCGTAGTTAGGAAATATTTTATCAGAGTAAAATACCATATTTTTATATTAATAAACACAAGGGTAAAACCCAAGTTTCCATTACAAACATGTTTATAGGGATAAACCCTAATTTATTGAATTTAAAACGTCGTCTTTATTTAGGTAACTTTTATAGCCACATTTTTCCAAACCTTCAGTGCTCTCCAGCTGGTTTCTATTTGGCTTTCACATTTTGTTACCTGAAATGCGTTTTAAAAACATTTGTCAGTGGGAAATACTGGTAAGCGAATCCCAGTTTAATCAAAACAGATTTTATCATTTCACAGTATTGAGAGCGATTACAATGTTTACATCTACACAATTACTCATTGGCTATCTCGTTGTCCAATAGTAACGTGTTCCACATTTTGTATACAAAACCCCAACATACCGGCAGTAATTGAAGAATTACAAGACTCAATCATTGCTAATCATTTATAAAATTATTTAAGGTTTTGTAAAAATAGTTTGTAAAAAGGTTCACAAAAAGTAGATTACTCACAAAAAGGGTTTAGAAGAAGAAGGATTACTCACATTTCTATTTTAGACTTTTTCCTATGGTTTCCTGGATATAATCTAATAATTTAAACAATGCACACGTGTTAGTATAATAACCCAATATTTACATTAGTTATACCCTCCCTGAGACAGAATTCCAACGACTACGTCGGGCAGAACCTCGACAGTTGTTACGAAGCACTAGATCAATTGGGCAGTGTATCTAATACGTAACCGGGGGTTATAATACTTGCAATGAGGCAGAACTTCGTTAATTATGGGGGTATAATGCCCGGGGATTATAATTGCTACGTAGAAATTTGAGAGAGAAAGTGAATTGTGAGCGACGAAAACTAAAGGCTAATAGTTGCTATTTATAGTGTCTGTTCGACACCTTGTCGCGCCCCGCGTAAGCCGAAGGCTATGCCTTCGCCGCCTGCGAGAGACCTAGGGTAGGCCCTAGCTTGGTCGACTCAGCATACTCGACCCAACACGTTTGTGACACGTGGCGGCACCGGGTGCGCTCCTATCTTGAGCTGTCGCGGCCCGCGTAAGACGAAGAGAGGGTCTTCGCGGCCCGCCAGAAAACAATAAAAATTGTTTTTATTTTATTTTCATAAAATTAAAGGTATTAGGGACTGGTTTTTTGTATACGGGGTGTGTTTTAAAACATATTGGGGCGTTCTAAATATTTTAGGGGCGTCGGAAATAATTCAGGAGGGTTGTTATATCCTTCCCACCTTATTTTAGAACTCGTCCTCGAGGTCTACTGGAACAGGTGTGGGTATTTCCTCTGTATCTCTTATTCAAGCTCCCACGTGTACTCTGGTCCTCTCTTGGAATCCCATTTTATTTTGACTAATACCAATCTCTTGTGTTTGAGATTCTTGATTTTCCTGTCTTCATTCTGTAGAGGCTTCTCTACAAACTTAAGCTTTTCATTTACTTCTATATCCTTAAGAGACACTACTAATGATTCATCGGCTATGCACTTTTTGAGATTACATACATGAAATACATCATGTATTCCTTCCATTTCCTCTGGCAATTGTAGCTGATAAGCTACAGGTCCTATTCTTTTAATAATCTCAAAGGGTCCAATATACCTGGGGCTGAGCTTTCCCCTTTTGATGAATCTTACCACTCCTTTCCAAGGAGAAACTTTTAACAACACCTTGTCTCCTACCTGAAACTCCAAAGGCTTTCGCTTGTTATCAGCATAACTCTTTTGTCGATCGCGTGCTGCTTTTAGTCGTTCCTTGACTTGAATAATCTTGTCTGTTGTCTCTTATACTATCTCTGGTCCAGATAATTTCTTTTCTCCAATGTCTGCCCAACAGACTGGAGTTCGGCACTTTCGTCCATAAAGTGCTTCGAAGGGTGCAGCATTGATACTGGTATGATAGCTGTTATTACAAGAAAATTCTATTAATGGTAGATGATCGTCCCAATTTCCTCTGAAATCAATTACACAAGTTCTAAGCATATCTTCCATTGTCTGAATCGTTCTTTCGCTTTGTCCATCTGTTTGAGGATGATAAGCCGTGCTTAGATTTAGCTAGGTTCCCATTGCTTTTTGGAAACTTGTCCAAAAATGAGAAGTAAAACGGCTATCTCTATCAAAAACAATTGATAAAGGGATACCATGTAATGAAACTATTTCATTTACATACAATTTGGCTAGTTGTTCCATACTGAAAGTTTCCTTCATTGGTAGGAAATAAGCAGATTTAGTTAACCTATCTACAATCACCCAGATTGTACCATTACCTTTTCGTGTCTTGGGTAATTTAGTAACAAAGTCCATTGTTATCAACTCCCATTTCCATACAGGCATTTCCAATTGCTGCAATAAACCTGAGGGTTTCTGATGTTCAGCTTTAACCTGTGAACAGGTTAGACACTTGGCAACATAAGGTGCTATATCCTTTTTTATTCCTATCCACCAGAAATTCTTTCTTAAGTCTTGATACATATATCACTTCCAGGATGTATCGTGTATTTAGACTTATGGGCTTCTTCTAATATTCGGTGGCGTAGGTTTCCTAGTTTAGGTATCCAAATCCTTTTCTTAAGGAATCTCCAAATTCCATATGTTCCTTGTTCTAATTCCTTAATCATTCCTTTCAACTTTTCAGTATCGTCCTTGATTACTGATTCTTGTGCTTCTCTAATTTGTTCATTTAAATATATCTGCATATTTAATTTAAGAGAACGTACTTTTCTGGATTTTTCATGATACTTTCGACTTAAAGCATTAGCTACTATGTTAGCCTTTCCTGCATGATACTGGATATTACAATCGTAATCACTAAGAATTTCCATCTAGTGTCTTTGTCTCATATTCAACTCTTTTTGCCCAAAAATGTACCTTAAACTCTTATGATCAGTGAAGATAACAAATTTATTTCCATATAAATAGTGTCTCCAAATCTTAAGGGCAAAAATTATGGCTCCTAATTCTAAATCATGGGTTGAATAGTTTTCTTCATGATTCTTAAGTTGTCTAGAAGCATAGGCTATAACCTTTTGACTTTGCATCAACACACATCCATAACCTAACTTAGAAGTGTCACAATAGACTACAAAGTCTTCCGTTCCTTCTGGTAACGCTAGTATGGGTGCGTTGGTTAATCTTTGCTTAAGAATTCTAAAGGCTTCTTCTTGTTGTGGTCCCCGTTCAAACTTAACAGATTTACAGGTTAGCTTAGTTAAGGGAATGGCTATTCTGGAAAAATCTCGGATAAACCTTCTATAATAACCGGCCAGTCCTAGAAAACGTCTAACCTCGGTGGTGACTCAGGGGCTTTCCATTTAGTAATTTCCTCAATCTTTGTGGAATCCACATGAATACCTTCATGATTAACTAAATGTCCAAGAAATTGCACTTCTTCTAACCAAAATTCGCATTTCGAGAATTTAGCGTAAAGCTTTTCTTTTCTCAGCAAATTCAAAAGTGTATGTAGATGCGCTGCATGTTCCTCTTTACTTTTAGAGTAAATTAAAATATCATCTATAAAGACAATTATGAATTTATCCAAATATGGCTTACATATTCGGTTCATCATGTCCATAAATGCGGCTGGGGCATTGGTTAAACCAAATGGCATGACCATAAATTCATAATGGCCATACCTTGTCCTAAAGGCGGTCTTAGGAATGTCCTATTCCTGTACAATTAATTGATGATATCCAGAGCGTAAATCGATCTTTGAAAAGAATCGAGCTCTTTGCAATTTATCAAACAGATCATCGATTCTCGATAATGGGTACCGATTTTTAATCCTGACCTTATTCAATTCACAGTAATCAATGCACATACGCATTGTCCTGTCTTTCTTTTTGACAAACAAGATCGGTGCTCCCCACGGTGATGAACTTGACTATACGAATCCTTTTTCCAATAGTTCGTCTAACTGTTTCTTTAGCTCTTGCATTTCTGCAGGTGCCAAACAGTAAGGTGCCTTGGCAATTGGTGTTGTTCCTGGTAGTAGATGAATTCTGAATTCTGAATTCGACTTCCCTGTCTGGCGGTAGTCCTAGTAATTCTTCTGGGAATACATCTGAAAATTGAGATACTACGGGGATATCTTTTAATTCTTTTCCTTTAGTGTTAGTGAATATGGAAATCATATACACTATTGATCCTTTTCTTGCACAGCTTGCAGTTTTCATCACAGAGATGAATTTTGTGGGTCTAGTTGGCTTATCTCCTTTAATTGTGATCTTTTCACCCTTTGGTGAATTTACTTGTATTGACTTTTGATCACATAGAATACTGGCTTTATTGGCTATCAACCAATCCATTCCTAATACACTATCAAATCCAGCCAGATTCATTGGGTAAAGATTAGCAACAAAACTTTGGTTTTAAATTTCTATTCTTGCTCCCTGCAAGATTTCAGTAATCTTTATGGATTTTCCATTTGCTGTCTCTACTAAACATTCTTGTTGGAGTTTAGTTAATGGTTGGTTGAGAATTTTGCAAAATGAAGTATTAATAAAACTTTGGTTCGCACCAGAGTCAAATAATACTTTAGCAAAAACATCATTAACTAAAAACGTACCGGCAATCACGTCCGGAATCATTTTGGCTTCCTCTGTCGTCAGAACGAATGCTCTAGCATTCTTAGTAGTCTTGTTGTTCGTAGCTGGAGCTAGTTTCGAGCAATTTGGCTTAATATGACCTTGTTCTCCACAATTGTAGCATATCTTATTGTTGGGTTTCTTCCTGCAGTCTTCATCCTTATGTCCAGATATTTTGCAGATATTGTAGTATATAGAGCATCTTCCAGAATGCTTTCTTTTGCAATATTTGCAGTAAGGAGTAGAAGTAGAACCTATATTTTTCCCACGGTTGGAATTTCCGTAGCGAAATTCCTGGGTAAGCTTTTGAGCTAGGTTCTTCCTCTGGTTTTCTTCTTGTGTACGTACTAATTAATCAGTCAAGGTATTTACTAATTCTACAGCTTCTTCTATCGTTTGTGGTCTAGCTCCCTTGACTACATGTCTAATCTCACTAATTAATCTCCAAATGTAACAGGAGATTAATATTGGTTCTAGTGATGCTAGGGTTGGCACTATTCTAGCATATTCAAAAAATGTAGTAGTGTAACCCTTGTTGTCTACTACAGTCATTCTAAGGTTTAAGAATTTATTAGCTATCTGTTCCTTTTCATTAGGAGGACAGAATTTCCTTTCCACCATATTCTTAAACTCACTCCATTCCATATTATAGACCCTGTCACTTCCCCTAGTCTGGAGAATAATGTTCCACCATTCCAGAGCTGCATTCTTAAATAAATTGGAAGCAAACATGATTTTGTCCCCTTCTGCACACTTGCTTATTTTTAATACTGCCTCAGTCTTTTCTAACCAGCATAGAGCTGCAATGGCTCCTTCATTGCCCAAGAATTCTATGGGTTTGCAGGACCAAAATTCTTTATAAGAACAACCATAAGACATGGTTCTTCTTCTTTTTGGGATTGGCAATGGAAGTAACGGTCCATTGTTCACGCTGTGACTGGGTTCAGTACGTGATCGCTTACTTCCACTATTACTGTTATTATTTTCTGCTTCCCTAACATTTTGGATAATAGCTGGCATAGCATCTCTAATTCCTTGGGTTATTATGTGTCGAATAGCACTGTTATTTATCTGGTTATCATTATTCTGGTTTTCCCGATTTGCGTCGTTGGCCATCTGGATTTTACAGACAATTGCCAAAGATTAATATCGCAATTTAATATTAAATGCAAACAATCTCACAACACAAACAGGTTGGTCAAAATCGTCGTACATTGCGACTTTTACTCTATTTTATATATATGCGTCTATTACAAACCATAACTGGAAATTAAAATACAATACTAGTATGCATCAGTAGTTAATATATTATATATATATATATATATATATATATATTATTGTTACTATTACTACTGATAGGGGTTCATCCAATACTGCATATTATGCTCGTCATATTTCCAGATGAGTCTCTCCCCTATCTGTCTCATTCTCTCACTTCCTTCTAATATCTCCTCATCAAAGGTGCGGAGTTCCTGTATGTTCTCAGTACTCATGGGTGGGGCTGGTGCCGGTATTGGGTTAGGAAATTGTGGCATCGGTTCCTCATGTGGGTCGGGGTTCTCTAGAATTTCCTTGATATATTGGTCATTATCAAAATATGGGTCTAGAGGGTCAAGGTTTGGATAGGGTGCTATTGGGTCTGGCATGGGTTCTTCTAGTGGGTAGCATTGTTGGTAATCCCTATGGTCATCAAACCATGGGTCATAGTCTGGGGGATGGGGTGCTGGGACTCTAGGGATTTCAGCTAGGTTTAAGTCAGGTAGTGGGATCTGGTCAGTTGGGTCAATTTCTACTTCCATGGATTGGGTTGGGAACAAAGGCAGTGGTTGTGGTGCTATGAGTTGTTCTAGATTAGAGTCTGCAGCTGTGGTAGCTAATATGTGAAAATTAGCTAATCTCCTATTGAGTATATCCTTGGTTTGAACATTCATTTCTCTATTGGCCGCTGCTAAGGCCTGCTGCTGTTGCAACTTTCTCATCCTCTTTCTACGCTCATGAGCTCCTCTGCTGAACCATCCTCTTTTCTTGAGAGGGAATGGCTCTTCAGATTGTGCTTTGAACATGAAAATCCCTTCTTCGGTGTCAGCCGAATACCCCGAGGGGGTAGGCTGGGAAGAAGTTCCTACGCCTATGGGAGAACTAGATAGTTGACGGTAAGCATCCAAAGGTCCTTGACCACTCATACTGTAAACTAACAAATTGTCAAATAACAAAACAATAATATACACGTATGCACATAATTGCATAGATTATTTCCTAACAAAATTGACAATTTCATTGTCAGCAGAACACTTATGTGGCTGAAATTTGTGGCTGAGCTCTGATACCACCTTCTGTCGCAACCCCCGGCCCCTATCTCCTGGGAACGGGCAGCTGTAAGCTCAGATTCAGTGGTATCAAACGTTTAATCATTTTGGCAGCGGAATTTACATCAGGACCGTAGTTAGGAAATATTTTTTCAGAGTAAGATACCATATTTTTATATTAATAAACACAGGGGTAAAACCCAAGTTTCCATTACAAACATGTTTATAGGGATAAACACTAATTTATTGAATTTAAAACGTTGTCTTTATTTAGGTAACTTTTATAGCCACATTTTTCCAAGCCTTCAGTGCTCTCCAGCTGGCTTCTATTTGGCTTTCACATTTTGTTACCTGAAACGCGTTTTAAAAACATTTGTCAGTGGGAAATACTGGTGAGCGAATCCCAGTTTAATCAAAATAGATTTTATCATTTCACCGTATTGAGAGCGATTACAATGTTTACATCTACACAATTACTCATTCAGTACTGTCAATCCTGACTGGTGGTCATATTACTCATTGGCTATCTCGTTGTCCAATAGTAATGTGTTCCACATTTTGTATACAAAACCCCAACATACCGGCATTAATTGAAGAATTACAAGACTCAATCACTGCTAATCATTTATAAAATTATTTAAGGTTTTGTAAAAATAGTTTGTAAAAAGGTTCACAAAAAGGAGATTACTCACAAAAAGGGTTTACAAAAAAAAGGATTACTCACATTGCTATTTTAGACTTTTTCCTGTGGTTTCCTGGATATAATCTAATAATTTAAACAATTCACACGTGTTAGTATAATAACCCAATATTTACATTAGTTATACCCTCCACGAGACAGAACTCCAACGACTACGTCGCGCAGAACCTCGACAGCCGTTACGAAGCACTAGATCAATCGGCCAGCGTATCTAATATGTAACCGGGGGTTATAATACTTACAATGAGGCAGAACTTCGTTAATTAGGGGGTATAATTCCCCGGGATTATAATTGCTACGTAGAAATTTGAGAGAGAAAGTGAATTGTGAGCGACGAAAACTGAAGGCTGATAGTTGCTATTTATAGTGTCTGTTCGACACCTTGTCGCGCCCCGCGTAAGCCGAAGGCTATGCCTCCGCGGCCCGCGAGAGACCTTGGGTAGGCCCTAGCTTGGTCGACTCAGCATACTAGACCAAACACATTTGTGACACGTGGCGGCACCAGGTGCCCTCTGATCTTGAGTTGTCGCAGCCCGCGTAAGACGAAGAGAGGGTCTTCGCGGCCCGCCAGAAAACAATAAAAATTGTTTTTATTTTATTTTCATAAAACTAAAGGTATTAGGGACCGGTTTTTTGTATACGGGGTGTGTTTTAATACATATTGGGGCGTTCTAAATATTTTAGGGGTGTCGGAAGTAATTTAGGGGGGTTATTATACACACCTACTGATACACCTCCTTATACTCCCCCTCATGTTACCAGTGACAGCTTCTCACAGCCACCCGTCCCAGTGGACCATTCTAGCTGGATACGCCGTATCCGTTTTGCGTCAGATTTTCCACATACACCCCCTACTCACGAGGGAGAGCCCTCAGGACACCCACATGTACCACCACCTGAGTTGAGCCTATGTTTTCAGACATCCCGATCTTTTCCACCATCCCCTCCACATGTTATGCCATTGTCTGATCCGTATCATCCTTCTCATCACTTTGGGTATACCGGAGATGATCTTCTCTCATCACTTCAGTTTTAGGTTGAGATTCTCTGTCGTAGGGTTTATTGGCTAGAGAGTGAGGCCGATGCTAGACGGCCTTCTCCACCAGCCTACCCACCACCAGCTACACCACCACCCCTACCCCCATCCTCACCACCACCAGCATCTCCACTACCACTAGCATCCTCCACACTACCTGTTTCTGCACCTGTTGATGGTTATGCTGTCCGAGTCCTTACACTTGAGCAGCAGGTGAGTTTCCTGATTCGTCGAGTCCACGAGCTCGAGGATGAGGTAGCTCATCTCCGCAGTTTGGTTTTCGCTACACCCCCACCCTCTCCACCAGCCCATTAGGTTTTTCATTGCAGGTACTTTTTTTTGGAGCAATATTTTTGGATATGAAGATTGAAGCCGAGTTTTGGGTACAACTTGAAGACAAATGATCGCCAATGTGAAGAAAGATATTTTTCCTTTATATGTATTAAACTTGTACTGATTGGGTGATGTAACCCATATGCTTTTTTTCTTTTCTTCACAAACAATTATGTAACAAGTTGTCCTGATATATATAAAAACTCGGTGATTATCTTTGTGATGCATTATTATTTATCTGTTTATGCATGCTTGTTGCTTGTATGAATCGATTTATATGTTTGGTGGATTGTTTGGTTGTGTGTATATTTGTATACGTATATATTTGTATACGTATATATATATATATATATATATATATATATATATATATATCCTTTTATTATCTAGTATGGTGGTATCAGACAAATGTCTAACCATGTTGTGTTGTGTTTTGAAAGAAACACGCCACCCAGGAGAATGGTGAACACTCGAGGTTCTAACTCACCCCCCCCCCCCACCGATGCTGAGGACTGCTGAATAGGTGAACTCTCTCCTTGAAGAAAGGATTTTTGAAGCTATCGCCCAGTACGAGGCGAACCGTGCTAAGCACAGTGGAGGCTCAGGAGGTACTGGTCGAAATGGTCATGGAGATTCATCTAGAGGAAACCCTAACCAAGGTAACATTGAGTTGATTTGCTACAATTTGATGGAACTTAGAACGGTCATTGTTTCATTGTTTGCTCATTCATGAATCAGTTGAATGAATTCCAGGTTGCGCCTACAAACAGTTTCTAGACTGCTAGCCACTGAATTATGACGACACTGGAGGTGAAGTGGCTTTCGTGCGCTGGATGGAGAAAACTGATTCTACGATCTGAATGAGCAAGTGTACCGCAGATCAAGAAGTTACTTTTGTTACCGGGTTGTTCGTTGATGAAGCCCTGACTTAATGGAACTTGCAAGTTCAAACTTTGGGTGATGATGCGGCGTATGGTATGTCTTGGGATGACTTAAAGGAAAGGATGAGGGAGAAGTACTGTTCATGTGTTGAACTTCAGAAGTTGGAGACCGAATTCTGTAACTTGGCTATGGTTGGTGAAGATATTGTAGGGTACACCCAAAGGTTCCATGATCTCTCGAGAGTGATCCCCTATCTTGTGACTCCTGAATTTAAGCGCATCAAGTGCTTTATTTGGGGATTGACTCCAGAGATCCGTAGCATGGTGACTACAGCAAACCCTACCACCGTTACTCAGGCTGTAACTCTGGCTGTTAGCCTTACTGAAGATGCTATTAGGATGAAGAAGTTATCACTGAAGATAACTGAGAAAATGGAAACACATGTTGAGTCATCTGGGGACAAAAAGAGGAAACACTCGAGCCTTAATCAAGTAACCCGCAACAACAACAATAACTCCAATAACAACAAGAAGCGTGATTCAAATCCGCCCCGTGAGGCGAAGACGTTTGCTGCTGCAAGCGAAACTGGAGTTAAGAAGTATTTGGGCAACCTGCCCAGTGTGATAAGTGCAAGTATCACCATCTGGGTGCTTGTCTTGGGTCAAAGTGTGAAAAGTGTGGTAAACTGGGTCATCATACAGAGGATTGTTAGGGAAGAGGAAACAGAGGTGGAAATGGTAATGGGAATCGCAATGGTAACAATGTTGGCAATGGAAATGGAAACAGGAATGGTAATGGCACTGGTAATCGGAATGGAAACGGAAATGGACGTAATCAAGGATGTTTTGGATGTGGTAGTAAGGAGCACTACAAGAAAGATTGCCCGAAGGAGAACAACGCTCTAAGCTCGAGCATTTGTCATTGGAGCAAGGAACGCCCACGAAGACCCTAACGTGGTCACGGTACGTTTCTCGTTAACAATCACTTTGCATCCATACTATTTGACACTGGTGCCTATTTTAGTTTCATATATGTGGAATTTAAAAGTATGCTTGGGGTTGAATCCAGTAGATTAGATATTCCTTATTCCATAGAATTAGCCGATGGAAAACTTGTCGAAATGGGTGAAGTTGTTAGAGGATGTTCATTGGAACTTGGAGAACGGAAATTTGATATTGATCTGTTAACCGTCCAGTTGGGGAGTTTGATGTTGTAGTCGGCATGGATTGGCTATCCAAGAATAGAGCCGAAGTTGTTTGTTACGAGAAGACCATTCGCATCCCCCTTGCGAATGATGAAACTCTCATAGTGCATGGAGAGAAACGAGACACGCCCCTGTGTATCATCATGTAACGCCCTGCGTTTTCATACTTTCCATATTTAGAAACCATTGCTTGAAACTCTATTTTTGGAAATCTCGCGTTCTTGTAACCATTCTTTCATCAAATACGGGACTTGGTTCATAAATAAAACTCGTATTACTTTAAATTCATGTTAAACATACTTCATACATATTCATACGTTTGATTTTGGTAAACAATTGATTCATATTCGTAAATCTTGGAAACTATGTGCCAAACTTACAAATACGTGAAACTTATGCATAATACGTCATTTTAGCGAATACGATACATAAATACGACATTCATATGCCTAATTATACTTAGTTTATGTTCCTCATACTTAATTTATCCTTAAACTATGTTTAAATTACATAAAATACATTTAAAATACCCTAAAACCCTAAAATATAAACTCAAGGGACCAAAGTGTCAATTCAAAAACTTGAATTGAAGACCTGATGGTCTCTGGCAACCCGCCACCACTACTGGATTCTCTCGCGCCCCGCCAGAGGCAGAATCCGCAGATTAGTTGTTTCCCCTTACGAGATTGGGCATTTTAGTGTGTTTGTTGCTTCCAATGTGTGTTTCTTGCATTAAAAACTCACAACCACTAACCCCAGCCCTTCTCCTATAAATACCACACCACTCCAAGCCCTAAACACTTTACAAACTCCTCTAAACCTCTCTCAAATCACCAAAAACGCAGCTGGAACTTCAAGTTCGGACAAAAGCACTATCCTTCACTAAAGTGAGCATAACTCACTCATTTCTTGTCCATTTTAGCTCATTCTTTTTCCTATGTGCTTGGATTGACATTAGCTTTGATTCCATGGGTGATTCACAGTAAATAAGTCCCTGGAACTCCAGCAAAAAGGCTCCAAAGTTCACTGTTTGTTTTTTTTTTAATCAAACCTTACTTAACTTGTTCAAACTTGAGTCTAACTCATCTCAAACCTATGTCCTTATGCTTATAACAACTTTTATGGTTAGGTAGGCTTAAAAACAAGGTTGAGACATCCAAAATCAGAGGATTAATCCTCACAAACTTTCTGTTTGTCAAGGGTTTAACCTACAACTGATTTTCAAGTCCAAGACTTGATGTATGTGTGATTAAAGATTACCTTGGGTTGTCCTACATAAAATCCACACATTGCTTGATGATTTCTTATAGATTAGTGTTTAATATTCTTGTATTACTTGTAGTTCATGACCCTCCTTGTATGTTTTTACATCAAGTGTAGTGGTGAACACTTAGAGGTGCCTAAATGGAAGAACTTGTTCTTCCTACCTCCTACATGACTTCTATGACACAAAGAGGTGCCTAAATTGAGATTCTAATCTCCTACCTCATACTTGATCATTAGGGCTTTGTAATCTTTATATTATCTATGTATTCCATATATATATATATATATAAGTAACTATGCTTGATGATAACTTAGTAGCTATTTGTCAAGAACGTGTTACATCATCTATGACCATACACTTGTTATGATTCTAATGGACCTTTAATCCATGAAATCCTACAAACTCCTTGAGTTTTAATAGTGTCAAAACGTGTGCTATGTGTACAAGATGATTACTTTTCATATACATACTTTTCATGCCCTTAAAACTTCACATCCTTAGACCAAATGTATCCGTCTCTTAAAATCCCTAATCAAATGTATTCAACCTTCTAACCTCAACGACTTCGTCATATTGGATAATCGGAAAGCGTATGCAAACTTTCTGAGTATACTTGACCCATTTTACCGTTTTCACACTTTTGGGTGTAACATGTTATTATATGCAAACACACTTAATATACATATTCTTATGCAAATGTACAAACAAACAATCCAATACATGCTTACTATTTGTCATGCTTGATTCGCGTTTTCTGGACCATACTTATGTGATGAACTTGTCATTAGTTTCGTACGAGCCTCCATTTAACATGTATAGCGCTATAGGAGTAACGTACCACCCGTAGACTAGTGGTCATGTTAAATTTCATTCATACTTGCGTAAACAGAGGGTTGACTTGTAAATCGCATGCCAGCTTATATTTTAATCTTGATAACTAGGTTTGCCATGTGGATTGTTCCTTATCATTTTTATACTTATATACTACGCACCAAACTTGTTTGCTTGCCAATACTTTTTGTATTGAACTACACTTTTAAAACATGTTGCAGGTTTAGCGATGATGTTGGTGATGCATGGAATCTAGTAGGATGCTTAGATACACACTTTAAATTTGTATTCTTATTGTATTTTATTCCGTTACTCATGTTGTATTTATTTTAAATCTTTGTAATTAACTCCTTAGAAATGAAATGGAAATTTATTGTTTAAATACTTGTCACAAATAGTGTTATGAAGTCTCTTGAAATCTCGAACTAGTCCCAATTTGGGGAACAACACTCAATCCATCTACTTTTCCTTTTTACATGAAATTCACCATCAAGTTAGGAGTGAGATCCTCACCTCGATGGAGAAATTCAAATTTCAAATTCTAGTAGACCCTCGTCAAAGTGTTGAAATTAAATTTTGACCCGACGAGTACCAACCACACTTAGGATATGAAATCGCCAAGTTAGGGGTGAAACCCGCAACTTGTCGACTAGATCCACTCCTTGATTTTCATAAATCCCGCCAAGTCTCGAAATTTCAATTGATTTGGGTCGTTTAGTAACCGGAAGGGTAAATACCATTAACCGACTTGTCGGCAAGAGTATTCCACCTAATAGGCCAAAGCATGCTCCTCAAATTCAAAAGTCTTTTCGACCACTTTGGTTAGTCAAAGTTCCATTTTAGAACCATCCAAATTTTAATCAAACATGTGTTTCTATTATTTATCTTATACGATGCAACCTTTCAGATTCAAAATTTACTTTCGATATTCTCTTTTCACACACACAACAATTGAATCTTTTCCATACATTTATACATATGCATGATTTCATATAATTTAAATTCGTATTCCTTGTAATGACAAGTGGAGACATATCATCGAGATAGGAGTGATTTCCTTACCTTGATGATTAACTCCACTCCCCTTTTCCTAAAACGACCCCACCAACGAGTTAGGGGTGATTCCCTTACCTAGGTGATCGTTACCAAAACGTCTCTTCAAAATATCTTATTATGCAAACTCGATCATATTTTATACCTAAATTGTTTATCATTATTCAAAATACCTACTTATACCGACTTCAAAATACATTGTTTTATCAAGCGTACTTTCTATCCTACAATCTATTTTCACTCAACTCATATACACGAGATTCTTAGTCATACTTTAAAAACGTTTTATTACCCGAATTTCAAAACCTTACGAAATACTACCTACCAATTTAATCGGTCCAATGAATCTCTTGCCATAAACTTCATATCCGACTTAGTCACTAAAACACGCTCACATTATATCATCATACTAGAGACTTCCACTCTTAATCAAAATCAAACCAACCTTTCTCATATACTTATAAGATCTTATAGATATTATACAATCATTTTACCAAAGACGCTTTACAACATCAACAAATCATTTGGCAATTTTTTTTAACAATCACTAAGTCCTTTTGCTAAATCCCTTTTTTTCTAATGATTAACGTTTTCACAAGAACCTCCTAAATTCAAAATTTCTTGTTTGATGAAATGAACTTACTTATTTTCGAAAACCTCTTTTTCTACACCACTTAATTCGACATTCAAGTTTCAAAACACGTGGGCTAGAAGACTTCATGGGGACCGACAATCTTCAACATACGTAAACTCTGTTTTTAAAATAAAAGTAGCATTTCAATCATTACAAAATACGTTATGCATAACCAATGAGTACTTTATATCCTCTTACATATACAAACTATATTCTACCCTTCAAATCAAGCTCAATCTAATTTTGATTCGATAAACTCAATGTTTCATTTAAACAACTATACATGCATATCATCATACACATTTTAGTCGATATCTCGCGTCATTCATATTGTTCTTATTTACATACTCAACCTTTTGAATGCTTTTATACGCTTAAATCTGCTATGTCCCAACGTACACAATATACGTAAATTTTATTATTCGTACCTACACTTATACGCATACGTTTTATGCTTATACTTATACTCATACTACTCGCACGTTTTATGTTTATACTCATACTTACGTGCATATTCATACTTAAACTTATACTTATGCTCATACTTTCATTCATACTCATGATTCATACGTTCGTACCCACACGTGAGTGTAATCTGAGTGATTCGCTTACGTGGGTCCCATACACACTTAAGCATGGACTTGCTTATACACTATATTCTTATACGTACACATTCTTATTTTTAAATTATGTATACCCTGATTCATACACAACTAGTACAAGCTATGCGGATCATGCGACTATCAAAATAATCGCGGGTGCACACGGGATTATAGTGATAAGCGTATTAAAACCATAGAGCGTACTACTATGTATGGTAAGACACGGAACGTAAATTGACACCGAATAACAAGACGGACATAACATGGTCAAAACATGATGGATACACCGATGATACTTCCTATATATAAGTGTTTTCACCATGTTACCAAACTTTCTTAAATCGTGCCATGAGAAATTCAGTGTTTTGCAGACCTTTTGACCTAATACAAACTTTAAACAACTCACAAAAGCATTATATCCAATTATCCATGACGAGACTTCATCTTTAACACGCTACTTTCGTCTATCTAATACTTATATCATTCATATACTTGCATTCATTTAGAGTCGATCGTTCGCCCCATACTCCTATTATTCTCCATTATCCTTTCTTTCATACGAACCCCGTTCACAATCAAGCTTGTTTAAACATTGAAATCCTAACTTATCTCATTACCCTTAAAACCGTCTTCCTATTCTTTATTCTAGTGTAAATATACTTAGTATAACTTTAACGCTTTATTCAAAGTACCAAACCTTTTCGTTGCTCTCAATAAACAACTCTTACGAATGTGTGATTTGATACTATCCTTAAACTTCCTACGTAAACTACCCCACCTACCATCAAAATACAAACCATTTTGTACAAAATCTTCCTTCTTAATACATTATCTATAATACATTATTAAGAGAACTGGGTTTTCTACCCTTTTCGTAATTTTGCCAAAGGAACAAATCTTGAAGCACCATGTACAAATTAAACAAGCTATTTTAGAGGGGGAAAACTTGGATATTGTCCAAAGTTTTAAGACACTTTAAGGGCAATTTAGACATTTGATCCTTAAATTAATTGAATTTCATTAATTGAATTAAATCAAGGAATTAAATAAAAGTTTATAGGAATTTAATTTAAGACGTTTTAGAGGTTATAGGAATTTCATCATGGTACACCCTAATAGTAAGAAGCCGGAAGGGATAATGCGAATTAATTCCAAATTAAAGGCATGTCGCTTCACTTCATCTTCCCCCTAACCCCTCCATCCTCCATTCCCATAAAATCCATCGCACCCTACGTAACCTCTATGCAAAACCGCCACCGACATCATGACGACGAGTGGAGTTTTCTGACATGTGAGCGACGACTACAGTGGAGTCGGTGGTCTCACATGGATTTAGGTATCGGTTCTGATCAATATGTTGCTCGCAGTGTGGTATTACGTTCGTTTTCTTCCGATGGTCTTATGGTAATCTATGTTTTCTTTAGTTTCGTCGACGTTTGCTTTGATGCTGTACAATACATATATTCGTCAACAGATTTTTATGATTTGGTTAGAGAATCAATATTTAGGGTTTGATTGATGTAATTCAACCAGTTAGGTTAGAAAATTAAGATTTACAGATAATATTTAGAATTGTGAATTTAGCCTTGCTGCTCTGTTTTGTATCTATTAGGTTAGAAAATGCTATTTATTTACATTCAATTTGACTTAGTTTCATGATTTATTATGTTGAAAAGTCAGCATATATGGTTCCATTGATGTAATTCAACTGATTATGTAAAAAATAGAATGAGAGAGAGAGAGAGCAAAAAATAGGGTAGCAACCAGTGGTTTCTGAAGTCTCACTGGTATACGTTCGGCTAATTCGGCTGCTACGACGGATGGTCCAGAAGAGAGAGTCCGGTGGTTGGTCAGTTTTATATCAGAATCAAAAGCTAAAATAACAAAGCACCATCGCCAACCGTTGTGATTGAGCACTGGTATGATTATTGATCTTTCATTTGGTTTTTACTTTATTTTTTTGTTTGTTGTTGTTGTTGAGAATTGTAGGCGTTATTTTAGGTTTTGAGTATGAATACAAGTTGTTTTTGTGAGATTTAGATAGTTCGAGCAAGGAGTCACACTGAGTCACAAATCACACACATCAAAAACTAAAATAGGTATGTCGTTTTTTTTTGTTTCGCAACAATTTTCTTGATGATTGGTTTGTAAATTGTTGATGATTTTTTTTCAAACATTTTTTCAGAAACTACTGGGAGGAACTATTATCTACATATGGAATTTGAACATCGGAAGTTTATCCGTCGAATGAACTCGCCACGAGTCATAATTGACATGAATCCTGAAAAACGCTACCATAATCACGTTTAATGGGATTGTGCAAACAGTTTTCTGGTGTCTTTGGAGGATGGAGAATCTGATTTTGTTTAACAACAAGCTAGCGGCAATGACAAGTGTTATCATATGGATCAAACATCGGTCAGGCGCTCGAGATTTGTCATGGGAGATGTGGCGTAGGTTTGATCTTTATGTTGTGTTGTATTTATTTTGCTTTGGTGTACTGTTAGGGGCGTTGTATGAGTTTTTAAGTCTGCACCGTGCAGATTGTTTGGTGAAACAAAAGAAGTTTAGTTTGGCTGTTTAAAGAAACACTTGTTGACCCCATTCAAGGTCAAACCTACAATTATGAAGATGCTGGACAAATCAAATTATCATACAATCTATTTATTTCAACAAAGGAAATTGATGTAAACGAATTCTGGTGGAATACGATGGTGACCCAAAAAGTAAATTTTTATGTGTCGCGATCAATCGAAGGTAAAATACCCACAAAGAGGGCACTTGCAACCAGAGGTATGAGTTTTCAATCCTTTTAACTGTCTGATGTGTGGCAATGAACAAGAGACGGCCGATCATATCTATGTAACTTGCTCGATGGCCAGAAATGTATGGAGTCAGGTTATGACATGGTTGAAAATGTCTATGAATCATCACGTGGACACAATCAAGCAAACTTTATTGAAGGTCAATGATCTTAGGATACCAGGCCGGAGGAAAAAGATAGTTCATGCAATTGTGCTTCTTACATGTTGGGTATTGCCGCAACATCGAAACGCGAAAGTCTTTGATTGGGTAAACACTTCAGTCTTTAAAGTTGTAGAGGACATCCAGGAAGTTTCATACGAATGGGTACAACAACGCTCAAAGTTTAATGGCATCACATGGAGTAGTTGGCACACTTTGGATAGTTTTTGTTGATGTACTTTACTCTCTTTGCTGTATGATGATGAATTATGAGTTGCTGATGTATTTAGTCCTCTAAGAATCTTGCTAGAGGGATGGAAATTTGATAAAGAAATAAGTGTTTTATTTGGTTGTCCAAAACAAATAAAAAACAATAAAGCATAACCATCTGAATAGGTATCCAAACAAGTAGTACATGTAATTGCCGAATACAAACGAAATATCAGTTTGAGTTTGAGCTCAATTCGTTTTACGAGCCAAAGTTTGAAATGAGACCTTGGACCACAAACCATGTCGTAGTCGTATCATTTGAAATAACATCTTCCTAAACCAAAAGTTGGAACAAATATCAGTTTGAGCTTGCGCTCAACTCGTTTTACGAGCCGAAGTTTGAGCTTGAGCTTGGCTCGCTAAAGTTCGAGATGTCTCGTAGCTTGGCAAATTAGCTTGTTAAAATTAAAAGTAATATTTCAAATGAAAATTAATATTAAAACTAATATAGAGTGATTTATAAATGTGCTCATGGACCATATTATGTGAAACTTTTCTATAAATGGAATCGAGTTATAAGTTAAGAGCATAAAAACTTGGGTTTAGCCGGAACGAGCAAACGAGTGAGCAAACAAGAAAGCTTACCTTGGCTTGAGCTTGGCTCATACAAACTGAGTCGGCCTGGGCCCTTAGCTCGTCTCGTTTGTAACTAAGCAAATTTTGAGAGGGCTATTTTCAAGTGAACTAACATCCTTATTAACTCTATGTTCTTATTTTATTGTAGACACATATTAGATCATTCATAGTCATGATTAGATTATTAATAAATGCTTATTTATGAAAAACAAAGACTTTACTTTCGATGTCTATATGGATATGTATTAGGTCCCATGATCATCAAGCTTAAGTTTTAACAATATCATGATGTTAATGGGTTTGCGGTATCATGGTCATGAGCATGGAACTGATTCGGCTATATATTTTCTGTTTTTAGTAAAAGAAAATAATTCTATAAAGAGTCCAGAAAACATTACACACAATCACATAAACACATTAAGTCGGTGTAAACATGTATATAAGTATAAGGATATGTGTATTTCGAGGATAAAAAAATACAAACTTTAAATTGCAAAATAACATCATACAAATGAATTTTGTACTATCATCATGGTAGGAATAGACGGATGGAATGTATATGCTACGGAGTCAAGTGACTCCATAGAACAATCATAAAAGAGCAAGCGTTTCAAGCGGCACCAACGTCAATACAGAAGCCTATAAACTATTTACAACCTATGAACTATTTAGAGCCCAGTACAACTGCACGTTTAACTTGCATGATTCTTGGAGCAACTTCCAAAATCACCAAGGTAAATTATTTTAATAAACAAAATACATGAAACCCAACACGCAACGGGTGGAAAAAACATAAATACCCGCGGCAACGCGCGGGCATTCCCACTATATTTTTAATACACCTCTAATTTAAGTTATCTAAACTTGTTTCAACTCGTTTTACCTATATACGCACCTATACGTTTCAATAATGCGTGGTACCTCAAATCTATTTTAGCCAAGAAAATTCTTTTACAAACCCACCTCGTCATTTTTCAAAAAATCATACTCTTTACGTTTCAAAATTTTCGAGTCTCAAATTTTAAATAATCAACTTTTCGCCAAAACTCCTTCGAGTCTTCCTCTTGAATAAATTTCGGGACGAAATTTCCTAAAGGAGGGGAGACTGTAACGCCCTGCGTTTTCATACTTTCCATATTTATAAACCATTGCTTGAAATTCTATTTTTGGAAATCTCGCGTTCTTGTAATCATTCTTTCATCAAATACGGGACTTGGTTCATAAATAAAACTCGTATTACTTTAAATTCGTGTTAAACATACTTCATACATATTCATACGTTTGATTTTGGTAAACAATTGATTCATATTCGTAAATCTTGGAAACTATGTGCCAAACTTACAAATACGTGAAACTTATGCATAATACGTCTTTTAAGCGAATACGATACATAAATACGACATTCATACGCCTAATTATACTTAGTTTATGTTTCTGATACTTAATTTATCCTTAAACTATGTTTAAATTACATAAAATACCTTTAAAATACCCTAAAACCCTAAAATATAAACTCAAGGGACCAAAGTGTCAATTCAAAAACATGAATTGAAGACCTGATGGTCTCTGGCAACCCGCCACCGCCACTGGATTCTCTCGCGCCCTGCCAGAGGCAGAATCCGCAGATAAGTTGTTTCCCCTTACGGGATTGGGCATTTTAGTGTGTTTGTTGTTTCCAATGTGTGTTTCTTGCATTAAAAACTGACAACCACTAACCCCAACCCTTCCCCTATAAATACCACACCACTCCAAGCCCTAAACACTTTACAAACTCCTCTAAACCTCTCTCAGATCACCAAAAACGCAGCTGGAACTTCAAGTTCGGACAGAAGCATTATCCTTCACTAAAGTGAGCATAACTCACTCATTTCTTGTCCATTTTAGCCCATTCTTTTTCCTATGTGTTTGGATTGACCTTAGCTTTGATTCCATGGGTGATTCATAGTAAATAAGTCCCTGGAACTCCAGCAAAAAGGCTCCAAAGTTCACTGTTTGTTTTTTTTAATCAAACCTTACTTAACTTGTTCAAACTTGAGTCTAACTCATCTCAAACCTATGTCCTTATGCTTATAACCACTTCTATGGTTAGGTAGGCTTAAAAACAAGGTTGAGACATCCAAAATCAGAGGATTAATCCTCACAAACTTTCTGTTTTGTCAAGGGTTTAACCTACAAGTGATGTTCAAGTCCAAGACTTGATGTATGTGTGATTAAGGATTACCTTGGGTTGTCCTACATAAAATCCACACATTGCTTGATCATTTCTTATAGATTAGTTTTTAATATTCTTGTATTACTTGTAGTTCATGACCCTTCTTGTATGTTTTTACATCAAGTGTAGTGGTGAACACTTAGAGGTGCCTAAATGGAAGGACTTGTTCTTCCTACCTCCTACATGACTTCTATGATACAAAGAGGTGCCTTAATGGAGATTCTAATCTCCTACCTCATACTTTATCATTAGGACTTTGTAATCTTTATATTATCTATGTATTCCATATATATATATCTAAGTAACTATGCTTGATGATAACTTAGTAGCTATTTGTCAAGAACGTGTTACGTCATCTATGACCATACACTTGTTATGATTCTAATGGACCTTTAATCCATGAAATCCTACAAACTCCTTGAGTTTTAATAGTGTCAAAAACATGTGCTATGTGTACAAGATGATTACTTTTCATATACATACTTTTCATGCCCTTTAAACTTCACATCCTTAGACCAAATGTATCTGTCTCTTAAAATCCCTAATCAAATGTATTCAACCTTCTAACCTCAACGACTTCGTCATATTGGATAATCGGAAAGCATATGCAAACTTTGTGAGTATACTTGACCCATTTTAGCATTTTCACACTTTTGGGTGTAACATGTTTTTTATATGCAAACACACTTAATATACATATTCTTATGCAAATGTACAAACAAACAATCCAATACATGCTTACTATTTGTTATGCTTGATTCGTGTTTTCTGGACCATGCTTATGTGATGAACTTACCATTATCTTCGTATAAGCCTCCATTTAACATGTATAGCGCTATAGGAGTAACGCACCACCCGTAGACTAGTGGTCATGTTAAATTTCATTCATACTTGCGTAAACAAAGGGTTGATTTGTAAATCGCATGCCAGCTTATATGTTAATCTTGATAACTAGGTTTGCCATGTGGATTGTTCCTTGTCATTTTTATACTTATATACTACGCACCAAACTTGTATGCTCGCCAATACTTTTTGTATTGAACTACACTTTTAAAACATATTGCAGGTTTAGCGATGATGTTGGTGATGCATGGAATCTAGTAGGATGCTTAGATACACACTTTAAATTTGTATTCTTATTGTATTGTATTTCATTACTCATATTGTATTTATTTCAAATCTTTGTAATTGACTCTTTAGAAATGAAATGGAAATTTATTGTTTAAATACTTGTCACAAATAGTGTTATGAAGTCTCTTGCAATCTCGAACTAGTCCCACTCCAATGATTCCGCCATTGGTTGGGGTGTGACACATCAACTGTACGAAAGCACAGAAATGCTTACGAAAGGATGCGTTGCCTTTTTGGCACTTGTAGTTGAAAAGAAGGTTGAGGAGCCGAAGCTTTAAGACATCCCAGTAGTGAAGGATTTCCCTGAAGTCTTCCCCGAAGACTTGCCAGGATTACCTCCGCAGAGACAAGTCGAATTCTATAGTGACTTGGTTCCAAACGCCGCTCCTTTAGCCAAGCCACTGTATCGACTTGCGCCATCCGAAATATAAGAATTGTGTACTCAACTCCAGGAGTTGTTGGATAAGGGATTCATATGGCCGAGCTTCTCGGCTTGGGGAGCTCCAGTGTTGTTCATGAAGAAGAAGGATGGAACCTTGTGGATGTGCATTGATTATAGAGAGTTGAATAAGCTCACCGTTAAGAATCGGTATCCGCTACCTAGGATTGACGACTTATTCGACCAGCTGGAAGGATCGAGCTATTACTCCAAGATCGACCTTCGATCTGGATATCATCAGTTGAGGATTCAGGAGGAGAGCATACCCAAGACAACGTTCAGGACTCGTTATGGACACTACGAGTTTCTATTCATGACGTTTGGATTGACGAATGCACCTGCAGTCTTTATGGATTTGATGAATCGCGTACGCAAACCATATCTCGATAAATTCGTGATAGTATTTATCGACGATATCTTGATATACTAGCGAACGAAAGAAGAGCATGAGCAACATCTAAGAACCATTCTGGAACTGTTAAAGAAGGAAAAGCTCTACGCGAAGTTCTCAAAATGCGAATTTTGGATTCGCGAGGTACAGTTCCTTGGTCATGTTGTGAACGAGAATGGTATTCATGTAGACCTGTCAAAGATCGAAGCAATCAAGAATTAGGAAGCACCCAAAACTCATACCGAAGTACGGCAGTTTCTGGGATTAGTAGGCTACTACCGAAGATTTATTGAGAATTTTTCCAAAATTGCTCAACTACTAACTTCCCTTACACAGAAGGACAAAAGTTTGACTGGGGAGACCAAGAAGAAGCCTTTCAACTTCTTAAAGATAAGTTATGTGATGCGCCGATCTTGTCGCTGCGCGAAGGTACCAAGGATTTTGTGGTGTACTGTGACGCTTCGCGCAAAGGTTTGGGCTGCGTGCTTATGCAACGACAGAAGGTCATTGCACATGCATCGCGACAGTTGAAGGTTCATGAAAAGAATTATACCACCCATGACCTAGAATTAGGTGCAGTGGTGTGTGCATTGAAGATCTGGCGGCACTATCTGTATGGTACTCTACAGACCACAAGAGCTTGCAGCACATATTTAATCAGAAGGAGTTAATATGCGTCAGCGACGATGGGTTGAGTTGCTGACTGATTATGACTGTGAGATTAAGTACCACCCTGAAAAGGCGAATGTGGTAGCAGACGCCTTGTGTCGAAAGGAAAGAGTTAAAAATTTAAGGGTTCGAGCTTTGGAAATGACAATTCAGACGAATCTTACTACGCATATTCACGACGCCCAGCAAGAAGCATTGAAGGAAGAGAACCTTAAAGCTGAACTTCTCCGGGGTATGGAGAAACAGTTGGTTAGAAAGACAACTTGTAAAATTGTTGGACCTGAGGTTGTCAAAAAGATAGACAAAATTATAGTTGAAAGTACTGCACAACTTGTTGCTCATAGAAGTGGCAATGTTTATGTAGTAGACATGTCCAAAGAAAACCCAAAAACCAATGTTTGCATATTCTCTGTTTCCTCTTCAAAAGAGATAGAGCTATGGCATAGAAGGTTGGGACATGTTAATTTAAGAACATTTAACACTCTAACAAAAGAAAATCTTGTTAGAGGCTTGCCAACCAAACAATTTAAATTTGATGAACATTGTGTCTCCCGTTTAAAAGGAAAACAACACAAAGTTTCACACAAACCCATTGAAGAGTCCAAAACAACCAAATGCTTACAACTGTTGCATATGGACTTGTTTGGCCTAGTAAAAATCATGAGCTTGAGACTACAGGAATCTTAAAAGAATTTACCATAAACATAGAAAAACAATATGATATTCCTGTAAAGTCCATCAGAAGTGATAATGGGACAGAATTCAGAAACCAAGAGCTTGATGAATTATGTATATCCAAAGGATTACTAAGACAATTCAGTATTCCCAGAACTCCTGAACAAAATGGGATTGTTGAAAGAAAAAACAAAACCCTTATTGAGGCTGCAAGAACTATGCTTGCAGGTTCTGGTCTTCCATTGTCCTTTTGGGCAGAAGCTATGATACTGCATGTTATGTTCAAAACAGGGTCTTAATAAATCCTAGGCATCAAAAAACTGCCTATGAGATTTTGTTCAAAATAAAACCATTATATCATTTTTCAAAATTTTTGGTTGTCCATGCTTCATTTTGAATCTCAAAGATTCAATTTCAAAATTTGCAGCAAAAGTGGACTGTAGATATTTCTTGGGATATTCTTCTACAGCCAAGGCCTATAAAATGTTTAACACAAGGACATGACTATAGAAGAAACTTTGAATGTAAAATTCAATGAATTATCATCTTTGAAAATCCCTAAAAACCCTGCAGAACTATTTGATCTTAATAAATTCAATTTTAAAGAAGTAACTGCTAAGGTTGGCATTGATACAGGTAAACAAAGTGTAGTACAACAGGATTACAGCTCTGATATTGAGATGCCATCTCAATAAAAAGTCACATCTGACCTTCAAAGTTCTTATGCACAAAACAAAAGTCAGTCCACGATAACTGGAACCACTGTTGACCAAAGTTAACCCCAAACCTCTGATGCTGCTTGTGGTCAAACCACTGATCTATCCTCATCTTCAAAGAACTCACCACTTGGCCCAATTCCTCCACCACCATTGCAAACCACTGTTGAGCATATTACAATGGCAACAGTGGTTTTACCAGAAAATTCCCATTTATGCCCCTCATCACATAATACTATCATTCCATACACTGGAAACACTATCTTCTACGGATCTCATTGAGCAGAACAAGTTATAGGTGACATTAATGCATGAGTGCTCACAAGAAGCCAAACCTCAAATGCCTGCCTATTTGCAGGATTTCTATCACTCATCCAACCTGTCAAATACCAAGAGGCATTAAAAGACAACAGTTAGGTAGAAGCCATGCAAGAAGTGCTTCTTCAGTTTAAAAGACAACAAGTATGAGAACTTGTACCATTACCAGAGGACACTTGTCTAATTGGTACAAAATGGGCCTTTAAAAATAAAACTGATGAAAGAGGCATTGTTATAAAAAAACAAAGCCAGGCTTGTGGTTCAAGCATATAAACAGGAAGAAGGAATTGACTATGATGAAACCTTTGCTCCTGTAGCAAGGTTGGAAGCCATAAGACTCTTCCTGGCCTTTGTTGTCAACCACAACATGAAGGTGTATCAAATGGATATAAAGAGTGCTTTTCTCTATGGTAAAATCCAAGAAGAGGTCTATGTGTGTCAATCACCTGGATTTGAAGACTCATTTCATCCTGATTATGTCTACAAGCTAAACAAAGCTCTGTATGAACTGAAACAAGCACCTAGAGCCTGGTATGATACCTTATCCACTTTTCTCTTATCCAACAAATTTAAAAGAGGTAAAATTGATAAAACTCTTTTTCTAGAATGAGAAGGGAAAGATCTGTTAATTGTACAGATCTATGTGGATGATATCATTTTTGGATCCACATGTGACAAACTGTGTGAAGATTTCAGAAAATTGATAACAACTCAATTTGAAATGAGTGCCATGGGGGAGTTATAATGTTTTCTTGGTCTCCAAGTACAACAATTAGAAAATGGAACTTTCATTCACCAACACAAATATGTCAAAACTCTTTTGAAAAAGTTTGACATGAATGATTGTAAACCATGTGCTACCCCCATGAGTACATCTAAACCATTCATATCTGATGAAAAGGATGACTTGATAGATCAGACACTTTACAGATGTATGATTAGGTCTTTGATGTACTTAACTACATCAAGGCCTGATATTATGTTTGCAACTTGTGTTTGTGCAAGATATCAAGCATCACCTAGAAAATCAAATCTAGCAGCTGTAAAAAGGATATTTAGATACCTAAAAGGTGCTCCCACACTTGGTATCTGGTATCCAGCTAATGAGTACATTGAGCTTTCCGGTTCTCAGATAGTGATTTTGTTAGTTGCCATAAAACAAGGAAGTCAACATCAGGAGGTTGTCAATTCTTAGGTAATGCCTTGGTCTCACGGCAAAGAAAAAGCAAACAACAGTCTTTAATTCTAAAGTAGAAACAAAGTATATAGCTATTGTGAGTTTCACTTCACAACTCATATGGCTTCAGAATCAATTATTGATTTTGTATAACTGCTTTAAAGACATTATTATTTTTGAATAGTCAAGCAGTTGAAAACATTATCAAGAAGCCAGTATCACATTAAAAAACAAAGCACATTGACATTTCTCATCACTTTGTAAGAGATTGTTACGAAAAGAGATTGATTTCACTCCATCATGTTCCCACTGAAGATCAATTGGAAGATGTGTTCACAAAAGCTTTGGACACATCTATCGTTGAAAGATTGATCACCGGGATTGGGATGCTAAATAGAGATTGAGAAATATTTTCATTAATCCTCTTATTAAAAACATTAAAATGTTGTTTAGAAAATTTAAAATGGGTTTCTTTTAAAAGAAAAATGATTGATAAGATCACTAAATACAAAACTCTGTTCAAAAGAGTCAAATAATTGTTCCAGTGGTTCAAAAGTCTGTTTAACTGTGATAACCATTGTCCAAGGCAAAAGAACCACTGTTTTTGTGACAACCCGCACTAAACCAGGTATCCGTACAACTTAATTAATGATTAATTACTACTTGATTACTGTGCTTGACTGAAATTAGCTGATAAACTGCTACCTGCATACTGATACATGCACTTACTTGCATCATACTTTAATTGCTGTCACTACATTGATTACATACTGAACCCTAGTGACAAACATGATGCACAAAAAGCACAGTAGCACTAAACGGATACACAGTGAACATGCTGATATAACCAGCATCAGGCAGACACTGCCTCTAAGGCCTGTTAAGAGCCTCATATATTTTTGGCTACACTGGTAGTGAGTGTAGGATATAAGGGTTGTGTTACCGCGTCTCTAGGGATAAGATACACTGATTCGGATGTGCCAAGAACGTACTTTAAGTACCAAACACAGCACTTTAATAATTTAACCAGCTTCTAGCTGACTAGTAAAGTGCCAGAAAATGAGAAAATAACACTAATTACATGAGCCTTATCACTAAACAAATAATCAACTCACTCACCTCTCTCCCTCCCTATCCACTCTCGGCCGAACCCCCTTGCAAGCACCCCACCATTTTCGACACTTGTTCACTCCATTCCATCATCATACAAACATCCAAGGTCGTGTATTAGGAGCTTTGGTGCAAGCGGAACACGAAGGACCTCTCTCGTTATCTTTTATCCACGCGTTTTTCGTCACGATTCTTCCCTAGCCCCGAGCTAGAGGTATATTGTTTAAAACTTGTTTTTAAGCTTGTCTAAAGTGGTTAAAAGGATTATTGTCGGTTGAATCTTGTTATATTGAAAGATGATGCATTAAAGTCTAGAAAAATCACTAAAATGGAGGTTAATAGCATATAACTTGTGTAAAAGTCGTAGGACTTGAAATTTGTGTTTATCTAGACCCGATCTATGATGTGGTAGCTCAAATCTTCGTTTAACCCGACTTTGTAAAATCATGTATCATCACATAAGCTTGTTTTTGAAAGATACAAGGGTTAAAAGTGAAACACTACCACATTTTAGAGACATGAACTTGTGTAGAAATATTTTTCTTGTGCAAAAGTGATTTAACCGGTAGAATGGTGTTTAAAACTAGCGGATCTACGTATCCGCAAGTGGTATTTTTGAAAGACCACACTTTAAAGAAATCATATTTTTCTAAAGATAAATCTTACACTAATAAATATGGTTTTATAAACCACAAGTGTGTAAACACTTGTGAAACAAAGAGATCCGACAAAGAAGTAAATTTGTCACTTGTTACTAGAAGTGGTAAAGACGGATTTCTCTAAACACGAGGTTTTTACAAGATTAAAGCTACTTTATATAAGGATCCATATATATAAAGGTGATTTACATTATAGTTGCGGAAAAACTACAAGTTCATGCGATTATGCACATTTACATACTTGTCGACTAGTTTGTTGTGTTGAAGACTGTTTGATTGAATAAAGAAGTTGATTGATTTGATTATTAAAAGAAAATGATACGCTTGAAAGCGTGGCCACCTCCAGTTACAGAGGAAACTCTGGCGAAATTTTCTAAAAATCTAACACTTAGACTTTTTACACAATAAGTGTTAGAACTATTTTTGAACATACTTTTGAAACATAAATTTCGCCAGCACTATATTTTACTAAATATTCGGAGGTGGGATTTTCACAAAGATTAACGTGATAAATATATTTGTCACAACACTGTTTATGATTATTTTGTGAAATACATAAATATTATTTTAGAGTGAAAATAATATTTACAAGCGTTAATGATTCCAAAACTTTACGAACGCTTCCACAAACATATAAGTTACACCGGTAATTACATTACCACAAGATTGATAAAACGTAACTTACGCACATGTATTGTATCCCCCATCCTTGGGAAAAAGTTAACTACCAAGTGTATACGGAACATAAACACGAAATAGTTGTCTAACTATTTCCCAAAGACATAAACTATAAAGCTAAGGCACGGCCGTCCGTCTAATAGTATTAGCACTTGTAGGTCGTTGCACAGCTTACTTTATTGGAGACACTTGGTAGAGACGCGCATTCACTGTGAGTTCATGTCCCCCTTTTCTCTAACTGTTTTCAGTTTACTTAACCGCGGGGGTGAAATACATGTTACATTGTTTACAAGTACTTTATACACGGTATGATTAACGTAAGGAGGTTTTAGATCATGTGAATGGGTAGGCGGAAACTTGAGGCCATTAATCCTCAGGGTAGGACCGAGGGACAGGAGCGGTAGATCTATCTGGGTGTAGCGAGCCCAGCCCCCGGCCAAACTAGAAACGGACCGTGGGGTTACTTTGTCCACATACTTTGCCGTGGCGAAATCTGCTAGGGTTGAGTCTTCCTACTTGCATATCACAACATGCTAATGGCTTTGCAAACCATTGGTGATCACAAGTCCTCTTACACTGCTACATACCAGGAAACTTTTATACTTACAAGTGTTTTACTTACTCACTTGCACATGAACTCGCTCAACATTATTGTTGATTTTTCAACTCACATGTATTTCAGGAAATTAACGAGATCTGGCACGGTATGGCATGTTTTCCGCTGCACTAGTTTCCGAGGTCATCCAGGGTTTAGGGGATGTGTCTCTTTCCTGGACAAGACACAGTCCTTAAACCACGTTTATGTTATGTTAAAAGTTGTAATGTTGTTAAACAAGGTTATGGTTGTTGGCTAAAACAATGGTACTGTATTTTGGTTTTAAAACTTAATGGATGACTTGCATGGTTTTTAAATTCATATAGCTTGTTATGGTTAAGCTATGGTATTAAGAAGTCACACCAAAGTTAACCACGCTTCCGCAAAGCCAGGGTGTGACAGTTTTCAATACCACTGTTTGACTTTTAAACAGAGCCATTGTTTCCATCCAAAACTTTGTTTAACACAATAAAGGTTTTAAACAGAGGATTTTCAAAACTCCGTTGACCAAGAGTCAAACAGAGGTTACCAAACCACTGATTTGGTCATTCAAACGTCTGTTGAGCACAACAGATTTTTCAATCAAACAGACTTTATCTTTCTTTATCAAAGGGTTTTGTTAAACAGAGCTTTGATTAAACAGAGTTTTGGTTGACAAATAAAAACCCGCCACGTAATCAAAAAGATAACCGTTTGGCCACGTCATCACCTCTGTTGAAAAACCCTATAAAAACCCTAAACAAAACAGAGGTTATCCTTACTTGTGCGATAAAAACTAGGGTTGTAAACGAACTGAACGAACATGAACAAGGCCATGTTCGTGTTCGTTCGTTAAGGAAATTAACATGTTCGCGAACTGTTCACGAACGCATACCGAACATAAGTTTATGTTCGTGTTCGTTCATTAAGGAAATTCAATTTTTCACGAACAGTTCGTGAACACTAGTCTCAAACACAAATGAACGCAACTAAATAAAAACGATGTCAACGAACATTTAACTTGAAAATAAAAAATAAAAACATTGTTATCCTTAAACATTGGATATAAGTAGTTAAATACAACCATCAAATGATAAATTAAAACACAAGAAGTCTACTACACCATCAAACGATGAATCAACTTTAACTAAGTTAGACATAATTATCTCCAAAAATGTCTTAGAATGTCCAAATTTTAGCTAACTTAAAAAAAATAGGGTTTCAAGTTTTCAATATGTTTAGATAAAAGGTTTATTATTTATTATTTTAATATAATCAAAGGAACAAGAACAAACGTAAACGAACGAAAATGAACGAACGTAACCGAACGTTCACGAACGCAGTCGAACGAATGAGACTTGTGTTCATGTTCGTTCGCTAAGCAAACCGAATGAAAACTTCTGTTCATGTTCGTTCGCTAAGCTAATCGAACGAACATAAACGAACTTCCCGGCGAATGGTTCACGAAGTGTTCGTTGAATGTTCGGTTCATTTACAGCCCTAATAAAAACTGATTTTCAAAAAGCAAAATTTCCCTCACCAATCAAAAGAATTATCATCTTTCAGCGATTCTCTAAAAGATTCTCCCGTTACTCTCAAAATATTATCTACTTAAAGGATCTTCAAAAGAGTAAAGTAACTTTCACAATGGTTATTTCATTAAAACCACACCACAATTATCTTCCATATCTTGTGAAATCTTCTGCAAATACAGAGTTTCAGTTGATCATTGATATCATCACCGTATCAAAATATTATAACATCCTTATCATCACCATTCACATAAAAAACATTGAAGATTTTTTGGCAAAATAAGATGTCCTGTTTCATGACGAAAAGCCCTCCACTATCATATCCACAGTAAATAGCTCTGCCGTTCAGATCACCCTTGAATTGATCTCTACCACATTTTCCCTAGAAGATGAGACAGGTAGTGAATCTTTTCCAAAAACTGATCCTTATCTTGAATTCATTGAAAAAGGGTATGAGGGTCAGATGGTAGGATCAACAATTTATAAACCTAACTTTCCACCTGCCATGAAAATTTTCTTTCATACCTTACATATAAGTCTTTCACCCAAAACCACTGCTTATAAAGAAATTCCATTGAAAACCTAGTACTTGGGATATGCCATTTTAATAAAAGCAAATTTTAAACTGTCAAATGCTCTGTTTTTGGACATGGTTTCCAATGTAAAAGACAAGAAAGATAAAAGGCCCAAAGCTTTTCTCTTGTACCCAAGACATATCAGTTTTCTTTTAAAAAGGATCTTGGCAAAAAAACATTTTTGCAAGAGGAGAGGGTTTTTAAAAGTCTTTCTAACAAAACTTTTACTCACATGATGAGCAAAGGTCAAGAAAATGTGATTGAGGAAAATGTTTTAGAAAACCCAGCAACAGATGTTACAACATCTGTTGAAGAGCCCACTGCTCCTGGTGACCCAGTACTGTGGAACACACACCAGCCATTTCCAAAAAGCTTACATCTATCCGCAAACCGAAAACAAAAAAGAAAACCCCAAAAAAGGTTACTCTGGAAGCTGATGTGCCAGGGATACCTGTTGTATCACAAACGCAACATACGTCTGTTGTTACTTGCTCACAATAGATGCAAACACCTCCACCTATCCAAACTCATCACTCATCCTCATAAAAGGAGAGTGTTGTAAACACAAGGGATCCATACAAGGGGGAGATACATCACTTGATTATCTCTACTCAAGCCCCTCTCCCAGGGTTGCTTCTCTTTCTACACCTCTACCCACTTCAATACTCCCATCACTATTACAAAAATTTCTTGATGCACTTGATTATCCTGAGTTGCATCAACCTAGTTCCTCTCAACGGCACATTACTGAGAGTTTACCCCTACAGGTGACTAGGGCAAGTTCAGATATCAGTGTTAACCCACAAGCAGAGGAGGTTACACCTCCTGTATCCAAAGAGATACAAGCTGGTATCTCAAGTGGGGCAGCTACTACAATTGTAACGACTATAGTCTCACAGTTGAACATTAGTTACATTAGTAAGACCCCCTTGAAGGCAACAATTGTTGAGTCTACATTTGTACACTAAAAAACAATTGGAAGTCCCTAGACCAAGAAAAGGGGGCATTTGGTTCAAAACCAGATACAACCAACAGATGATCCTATTCGTTTAGGTGATGAGTTAAGATATAAAGAATTGATGGTTAGAGTATCCAATCTTGAAACATCAGTGGTTGAGATAAAAGACATGATGAAGATTTTGATACAAAACTCTACACCTCCTACAAATGCAGAACTTGCAGAGAAAGTTTGGTTTCACGCCCAAACTTATCTCCAACTTCAAAGGCAGTCTGCAGATGCTACTCACAGTATCCACATGGAGTTAATTCGAAATATGGTTGAAACTAGATTCTCTAATACACAAGCAGAAATCAAAGCCATAAAAGACTATCTCCTTCAAACAACAGGTGCTGCTCCAAGTCCTAGACATCCTGCAGATGATGCCAAAAAGGTGGAGAGTAGTGATAGCCTGAGAAAGCTTCCACCTACAAATCCAGGTAAAAAGGCTAAGACTACACAAACCACTGTTCCATCTTCTAGTCAAACCACTGTTCCAACCACTACTTAAACCACTGCTCATTCACATACCACTACATTACAAACATCTGTTGGTATTTCAAAAAGACCAACAGATGTTAGAACCATATCACTCACCAAATCACTACCACCTATCCCTCAAACCAAAAAAAGAAAAATGAATACTTCACCTATCAAATCACCTACCAAAATTCCCACCACAAAAATTCCCACAACCTCTATCCCAACATCATCAACACCATCTGCAAGCCTTGCTAGCCCAACCAGTATTGAAGAATACTTGGAATTGAAGAAAAGGTAGGCCAAAAGAATGGTTCTTGAAAGAAATAAAGGGAATGATGATAAGAAAATCATGCAGATTGTAACAGAAGAATATAAAAAGGTAGAAGCCCTGAGAGGCTATGCCAATATGATCTGCAAGAACCTATCCCATAATCTTATCACTGATGCAGATCTCAAGAAGCTGCTCAGGGAAAACTATCTCAATCATATCATGGAAAAGAAACCATATGATGCTGATAAGGATCAATTTACTGGATGCGCAATTGGTTCCTTACTAGATGAAATAGTAAGGATAGAGAAGTTGAAGCTCTTTTCAAATATTACTCCTTCAACCCCAAATTGGTTAGATGGCAAAAATCCAAACGACAAAAGGGCTCTGAAGATGAGAAGAATGTAGGAAGAACTCGCAGTTGCAAAAAGAGGCACCATGAAAATTCTGGCCAAATGGAATGAGTCAACAACCTTTGAAGGCTACAAATAGTTGGAAATCCAAAGAGAAAAGGATCCCTCATTACCAAAAAGACCATAGTATGAACAACTAGACTTTCCTATTAAAACATTGATTAACCCTTCTTAATTCCCATCAGCAATAAACATAGCCAAAACTGCAAGGGAATTTCTTATAAAGAAATATGATTTTAAGAAGGATACCAGGAAAGAAGATCTAGTTAGCACAATGATGGGAAGACCAGTATCTCCTAATTCATCAGAAATAACTCCAGTCCCGACAAATCCTCCTAGTCAAAAGATTCCAAAGTGGAAGTCAAACAAAGACACCCATGAACTGACTTTGATCAGGGCTAGTGGGGAGGTGGAGAAGATCTTAATGAAAAGTGCCTCAGGCATGAAAATTGAAGATCTCCGAGACTTGATAAGTCTGCCACTAGAAAGAGACCCAAAAGACATTGTTTCTCTTGACTTTGAATTACAATTCAAAGGTCAAATAAGAGAACAGTTGATGAGAAAATAAAAGTTGACCCAATAACCATCTGTTTTGGCATCATCTGTTCTAGGGTGATATTGTTGGACCTACAAAAGAACACATTGATAGTGCGTGTTTGGAT
The DNA here is from genome assembly GCA_030545235.1 of Helianthus tuberosus. Lineage (NCBI taxonomy): Eukaryota > Viridiplantae > Streptophyta > Magnoliopsida > Asterales > Asteraceae > Helianthus > Helianthus tuberosus. The sequence goes on along the minus strand of JARYGA010057153.1, from coordinate 19,668 downwards.
CAATTCTGATGTTCCGTTGATTGCGTAGATCTCGTATCTTGTGTGGAATCCAAGTACGAGAGTGGATTGAATAAGAGCAAGTAAATTTAATATGATTTCTATTGATTATGTAACAAAGCAAACCCACAAAATCACTTGGACAGAGCTTTGCTACTCAAGTCCACCAAGAAGTACAAATGACAAAGACAAGACACATATTTATACTAGTTCTAGGTTCGCACCAAGCCTAACGTGGATCAACAAGTTCATGCGGATGGACTTCTTATGCGCGGACCTACTATAGGTGCGGATGAACTTGTTTCATACGGATGCGCATACTCTTGAACCATACCCTAATTCAGTGCAATCCAGGTTCGTGCGGACCTACTCTATCCATCCGTGCGGACCTGGCTTTCACATATGAACTTTATTCTTTCAAACCCTAGTCTTGTCTCATCTGTTAGCTACGATACGTGATTGACGAAAGCGATAGACATATGTACTCACAGGCTCCCCCTTGGATATTGTTGCAATCAATCTCGTAGCTAGTCTTCATCAACTCTGAGTCTTTTAATAAGCTTTGACAGTTTAGAACCACAGACTCCCCTTTGCATCTCTGATTCAACAACTCCGCCTTTCAACAGACTCTTTCTCCAGGCTCCCCCTTGCTTTGAGCTTTCAGGATCTCAACCTGGCTTTCTAAAAATCTGACAATTCAAACACCTTTAAGAATTTCTTTCAATTTCAGAAATGGAAACCTGGCTCTCTCTAAACTAATTTGACAAATAAAGGTTATCTGAGATCTTTCGAGGATTAATAACTTGGCTCTAAACACAGATATTTGACAATTAAATTTCCAGAATTACCCAGCTCTACTCCCCCTATCAAAAAACTATATATCTGACTTTTAAGCATCCAATCTTCACAACCCTCACAGATAATCAAGTTCAATTTAATGACCTTGATCTATCTGATTATCTACCAAGTCCAAATTAATGACCTTGGAGACTCTCACAAACTGTTTTTGATTTTTTATTAAAATCCTCAAGTTTCAAATTAATAAACTTGTTATTTTTCTGAGTCATGTTTAGCATACTTAGATTTTGAAACTCAGCATGCCAACATCGGTTGTCGAAACATAAAGTGAATCAAAATCTTTTTGTGATTTTACCTGAAATGAAATGCAATAATGAAATATTTACAGACATATTTTTGTTGAGTTTGCATCAGAGGATCATATCAGTTTATGACAAATCACTAGCACCGTTGATCTATATAAACTCTAAGTTCTAAACGATTCACCTAGATTGTCAGTATACAGATCCACTTAAATTCTCACACAAACTTCAGTTGATTCAAGATATGAGACTAGTGTCTTAAGAACTGAACTGATTCGTGTGTCCCACCTCAGAATATACTCCCATATCAAGATTCCCTAGATTCAGTCTTACATGTGAATATACCTAAATGATATATGTCTCTAGGTTAATGCGAAGCCTTGAGAGCTCAGGTTAGAACTTCCGTTCAGTCAAAGAGATGAAGGCTCGACTTAAGGTATGTTCCACTTAGGAATCTTCTTTACAACTGCACCTGATATATATCTTTCGATATTTTCTCAATTTTTTCAATTTTTATACAGAGGGAAAGCTTTAAGCGCAAAAGCATTATACGAGATCTAGGCCATTGCTGAAGCAAAATCAGAAGACCATGTATAATACCCCAGATATCAATAATCATAAAGACCTAATATCTCAGAATAAGGCAATCTCTCAAATGAAATTTCAGAGTACTAAGTCCATATATCCGAGAGATGTTCCCCACGAGATAAGAAAGTTTTTCTATTTATGTTTATATCACGAAATCAATTTACTGAATGTGTAAAAACCTACTGACATATCATCAGTGAGACCGTTTATCACAATTTGACTTTCCATTTCTTTAGCATGTTGTGATTGTCTTACTGATGTACAATCAATTCATCTTTTTACACAAAACTCTTTTGAATTTTTCATGTTTTTTACCTTTTTCAATTTTTCAAATGTTTTTGTTTTTTTAGTCCCCCTAAAATCCAAAAAATTTAAAAGAAAATTTGACAAACCGATGTAGATAGCTTCATTTCGCTATCCATTTTCTGCTTTACATTCTATGTTTAGTATAAAGCACCCCCATGATTTACAAAACATAGATATTTAAACATTTTGAATCAATTTTTTTTCAAAACTTTTTTTATCATGTTTGTTCAGCCGTGAGGGTTTTGGCGTATTCCTTTAACAATTTTTTTTCAAAAAAATTAATTTGAACAATTTTAAAAACAAACATTTTTTCATTTTTATGATTTTCTATTTTTTTTCTTATTTATGTTATACTTATTATTATTATCAACCAACACTTCCTGTTTTCATCCACAGGAATCTCCATCCTGTGCCAGGCTGCTCCATTGTTCTTATTGACTTTTGGTTGACTTCTAGAACACCTGCACATACAACAACTCAATCACTTGAATAAAGCAACCCAGGCCTGTTTGACCTTGGGTATTTTGACACAATACAAATCATTCAGTTTAGGAAAATCTTTGTCGTCTTTCACAAAAAACTTTTTCATTTTTAACTTCAACTTTCTTAATTGAATCAATTTTCCTTTTCTCATCAAAAAAGTCTATTTCTTGACCACCCAAATTTGTCCTTCTGAAACATTCCGTTCATAAAATCTTGAATCATTTTGGATGTTTCGTTTTGACAAATCAACCTTTGGTTTCCAAATTGGGTTTGGTTTTGATGTATTAACCTTTTGTTTCCAAATTTGTTTTGGCTCTAACTTGGGTGTCTTTGGTTTCCAAATTTGTTTTGGTTTAAATTTGGATGACTTCTGTTTCATAACCTCAGATTTCTTTTTATTTTTCTCAACATCTATAGGCTTCAGATTTAAACATTTGCGACCAACATGTCCAATTTGTTGACATTTAAAACATGTTTTCTTTGAAACATCTTTGGCCTGTTGTTGTTTCTTCTTCTGAGCATAGAACTCTTCATTAGTCTGTCGACTAAATCGGATTTCTTTCTCTTCTTCAGAACTTGTTCCGTGAACAAAGTTAATCTTTTTCTGAACTTTTGACTTTTCAGACTTTTTCTTTTGATTTTGTTTCTTTTTATAACCCAACCCAGCCTTTGTTTTTTTCTTTTTGTAACTTGGTTTGTTATAAAAAGTTTTCTTGCTCGCTTTACCGGTAAATTTGTCAATTTTGGATTTCTCAATTTCTACCAGTTTGAAAACTTTGTCGATCTTTTCCGCAATCACATTTTGAATCGAAAACTCAATATCTGGGAATAATTTGTTTGATCCAACCATATGATATGCTAATATTATTGAATCATCATTCGCATTGGTCTCAGATTTTGAATTCTTCAAATAGTTTTTATGAAAACTTTCCTCATCTTCAACTTGTGATTTGGAATTATCTTTTTTGGTAGAATCTTCTTTCAGAATGCTTTCAACAACCTTACTTACCACCTTTGAATCACCAACATCATCAGATTTAGAGTAAGTCACATCAATGTTTTCAGGCAATTGATCAACCATGTCGAAAGCCTTTGCCACCGTCTCATCATCATAGAAAGTATAATTTTTCTTCAATGGTGGTGGAACCTTATGATATTTGGAACCTATTCCTTTTTTATTCTTTTCAAAATCATTATCATCTGGTTTAATGTTGAAAATACATTCAAATATATATGAAGAAGCATGATAACTATGTAGTTTATTATGTCTTTTTCTACTTCAGCCATTTTATGTTTAAGCTCAGCAAATTTATCAATATACTGATTTCAAACTAATTGTTTTCCTTTATATATGGCTTCAAGGAATCGTGTTGTTTCAGAATATTTCACAACTTTTTCTTGCAGGCGTTTAACTTGATTTTTCAATGTTTCATATGCTTCTTTTGTTCTATGCTGTGAATATTGCATCACATCATATTCTTTTTCATTTTTTGAACCGCATTTTCTTTTTAAAAACATTTTTCACTTTCTGCTGAACACTTTTGTTTTAAAATTTCATTTTCCTTTTCAAGAACATTACATTTTTGTGTCAGCTCTTCTTCCTGTTTTCATTAAACATTTCTTTACATTTATCTTTGAAAAATCTTTCAATTTTAGTAAATTCAGCTTTCTGGATCTTAGGTTTTCATCCTTTCCAGTACAGGCACTGCATGTTTACATACATTTCCTAAATTGTGCATTGCTTTCATTATCAGATTGTTCACCATTTTCATCATTGTTTGACAACTCAGAAGATTCAGTTTGAGTATGTACCTCAGTTTTTTCTGACATCACATCTTCTTCTGGTGTCTTCTCAACCATCTTCTCAAGATTTTCCTCAAGAGTTTCTTCCTCAATCTTCTTCAAACTCGCAAGCATCACTTCTTTTTTTCGCTTCTCCATTTGAGCAACATAATTTTTATCTTCTTTCTTCTTCAAGTAAAGTTCTCCAGCAGTAGGAATAACATCAAGTAGTGCTTTAAAATCTACACTCTTTGAATCTACTACCAGATTTCCTCGAGGATCTGTGTAACATTTTCTCTGCCCATCCCATCTCTTGGCTTGTTTTGCTTCTTCGAAAGCTACAGACATATCATCCAATCTGTTACGTGCAATTTTTCTTTCTCTATTAGTTTTCACTCTAACTTGATTAGGTTTCACTTCAGCAGCCAATGCATGTTTTGCTTTTGGAATGTATTTATTCCAATTGAAACCCTCGTCTTCTTGAGTTACCACCAAAGCTTGTTTTCTCTCTTTCGACGAACCTTCACTGATCTGTGATCGATTTATCTTTGGCGCTTGTTCATTGGTACGATGATAGATTGCTTTCTTCTAGTAATCATCATGGAAAGGGTTTAAACTTTCATCGACACCCTGATTCGTGCACTCTCTCTTGAAGTGTCCCTTCTGTTTACATCTGAAGCATGTAACCTTGGATTTGTCAAATCCCAATTTCGTGTTAGGACCTTTAAGACATTGCCTACCGGTAATCTCCATAAACCTTTGAGCCCTCCTGATAACACTAGTCGCGCACCATCTGATATCTATAAGCTCCATCTCTTCTGGATCGATCTGGTCGTAATCCTCTTTTGTCATGTTCAGATTTCCAATTTTACCTGTGACCAGACTTTCATATGATTCTAGAATTGATGCTAAGAAGATCATTTGTTGATTGGCTGAATCAGCATTCTTATTTGGAGAAATTTTCAAATTCAGGGCGATGTTACATTGAACCACATCGGGATTTGTTTTGTTTGATACTGAAGATGAATGATAGCCATAATCATAACTTGAAGAACTACCTTTTAGTGAATCTTTTAAACTTTCAGCATTATAAGCAGTACCAATCTTCGACGATTGATTGTTCGATAACATGCTTCCTCGGTAATATAGATTCACATTTTGCTGGTAAATTGAGCTGTTCTTTTTATTCTGTTTTTGAAGCTCCAGCTCATGTCCTTCCAGTTTTTCAATCAAAGTGTCTAAAGTTATCTCGTCAAACTTTGCATCGTTTTTCAAAATCATGACAAAGGTTTGCCAATCATCTACATGAGGTAATGCATCAATAAGTTTATCGATGATTTCTTCTCTGTCCTTTTTTATACCGAATCTTTCTAGCTCAATTTTCAGATGATAGAAACGTTCTATCATCTGTCAGACATTCTCTCCCTTTAGACAGTTGAATAGATCGAACTCTTTCTTAAGCAATGATCTTTTGTTCTTCATTATCTCTTTTCCACCTTCAGCTTTTACTTTCAGTGCCTCCCAAATAGATTTTGACGTTTCATTATGTTGGAGTAACGAAAGAATATCATCCCTAACTGATTGTTATATCAATGCAATCATTCTTTGTTCGTTAGAAAAAAAACCTTTTTATCGTCATCTGTTTGTTCAAGTGGAATTTCTTCTTGTTTATCATTTTTAAGTTTATTATATTCGAATTTTAACAAGAACCAACATTCATAAGCATACGCTTTCACCCAATTCTTTAATATGTCTTTCCACCAGTTATAATCTTCCATATTCACTAGTTTAGGTGGTCTTTGATGAGTTCCGTACACATTATCATATGTCAAACCTTCCGAAATAGCATTCGATATGCTCTTTGATTTGGGTGTTGTTTCGGATGTGAAAGTGTTGTAAAACTCGTTATAAAACTCCTCTTCCATGATCTTGAAATTATCGTGAATCACCTGCAAGCAATCAACAAAGTATCAAACAACTTAGAAAACCAAGCAATACAAACACTTTGATTGGCACAGTTGTAAAAATATTGATTCGCGCGGATGGACTTATCTTGATTCGTGCGAACCTAGATACCAGAATTCTTGAAAATTTTGTTTAGTTGATTCATGCGAACCAAGAATTCTAGGTCAGTGCGTACATTTCAGCTATGTTCTTCATAGTTTTTAAAAGATTTTCAATGTTTTAGCTTGAATTATGATCTGAAACTTTCAAGGGTTGATAAAAAATGATTTCGCACAATATATTGAACAATCAGCCAATTTTAACCGTGAATTTGATGTGAATTCGTGTTTTAAACTTGAAAAAGAATGAGTAGAAGAAGAATGAGTAGAAAATAATGAAATCAGCTCTGATTTGCTTGAATTCAGCTTGTTTCTTGAATCTTCAGTCCTTGGAATCAATCACCCACTCTGATACCACTTGATAGTGCGTGTTTAGATCGATTCCGATGTTGCATTGATTGCGTAGATCTCGTATCTTGTGCGGAATCCAAGTACGAGAGTGGATTGAACAAGAACAAGTAAATTTAATATCATTTCTATTGATTATGTAACAATACAAACCCACGAAATCACTTGGACAGAGCTTTGCTACTCAAGTCCACCAAGAAGTATAAATGACAAAGACAAGACACATATTTATACCAGTTCCAGGTTCGCACCAAGCCTAACGCGGATCAACAAGTTCATGCGGATGGACTTCTTATGCGCGGACCTACTATAGGTGCGGATGAACTTGTTTCATATGGATGTGCATACTCGTGAACCAAACCCTAATTCAGTGCAATCCAGGTTCGTGCGGACCTACTCTATCCATCCGTGCGGACCGGGCTTTCACATATGAACTTTATTCTTTCAAACCGTAGTCTTGTCTCATCTGTTAGCTATGATACATGATTGACGAAAGCGATAGACATATGTACTCACACAAATGATATCCAAAAGCCAAAACATGACTCTTAGATCAAGAAATAAAAAGTTGGTGGAGCAATTCCCCCCCCCCCCCCAAGATAGTGAATCGTGAGCGCCTATTCAGAGCATCTGTTCAAGTGCATGGCTAACATCTGTTGAATACTTGGAACCGATGTTCAAGAGTACAAGCATCTATTGAAGACTAGCATCTGTTGAAGACCAACGCCCTGATCAAGCAAAGGTCTGATGAAGAAGACCAAACATCTGTTAGGCCAAACAGATGTTTGGACAACTTCAATAGAGGATAGCTTAGACAATGTTTTCTCAATGTAACAATACTTATTTCATCAGTGTTTTAGTAGAGCCTAGATCAGATGATAAGTCCTGCTCAGATGTTTCCAAACATCTGAGAATCCTTTCTGTTTGGAATGTTTGATGTCACTATCAGGGTGATGTCAGCATATCACGAATAGAGCTTTAGTACTTGTATAAATAGATCACACCTATTTGTGATCTATTTATCACTTCACACACATTCTCTTTTGTATGAATAGTTCTAGTGAGTAATCGGCTGAGGTGGAGATTGTAAAATCATCACTATACAACTTTTTACTATTTTGAATCATTAGAAAACAGTTTATGACAATGTCTCTCTATTTGTGAATATTATTGTGATAATCAATACTTATTTGCAAATATCAAACTCAGATCCTATCAACTTGTGATTGACGCGCTAAATGCGCATTATGCTATTAATAATAATGTTGAAAAAGGTTTAGATGTATTAGTGTTTAAATAACTTGATTGTAAATTTTGTAATTTCCTTTTCTGCAATATAATGTTATTAAATAGCGTTTATGCTTTGTTTGTATATGTTGCGTCTTAGTTTGTTAGCCCCTAGCCGCAACACAACGGGACTTCCATCTAGTTATCTAAAGAAAACAAAACCCCTTAAATGAAAATTAAAAAATATCAGGATTTGTAACCCTTGAGTTAACGTGAGGACAAGGACAAATGCGTCTTGTGCATGAAGCATCCTGTTTAGATTCCTATTTAATTTAATTAATTTCTATTTAGGTACACGGTAGAAGGCTAATTGATATATTATTATTACTAGGTTAGAGTCCCGTGTAATACACGGGTTGAATAAATGTAATTTTATATACCAAATAACAAAAAAAACATCTTTAAAAACCTTGTTTATTACACAGGTTGAATAAATGTAATTTTATATATTAAATAATAAAAATTTATATCTTTAAGAACCCCGTGTATTGTACGGGTTGAGTAAATTTAATTTTATATATTAAATAATGAAAAAATTACATTTTTAAGAACCTCATGTATTGTATGGGTTGAACACATGTAATTTTATATACTAATCAATAAAAAGTTATATCTTTATAAACTTCGTGTATTATACGGATTGAATAAATTTAATTTTATATACCACACAATAAAATAAGTTATATTTTTAAAAACCTGGTGTATTACACGAATTGCATAAATGTAATTTTGTATAGTAAATAATAAAAATATTATATCTTTAAAAAAACCTAGTTTACTACACGGGTTGAATGAATCTAATAAAAATTTATATATTTAAAAAAACTAACGAATATAATCGATATATGATGGATGGATGATTGCGATGATGATTCTTATAAATGTCACGTAAACATAGTGAATACCGTATTTGAGTTGAGAGTTGAACACGAAAATAAAAGTATAAAACCAATAAACATTGATTAATGTTTTTGTTTACACCTTATAAACATTTATGAAATAGGTTCTACCCTTAACTACTTTAGTTTAATAAAATAAATAAATCATTTACAATATATTAATTTATATTTAGTGTACGTCTTTTGTTGATTTCGGGATAAATAATTTTGAAATCTAATAAATATTTCAAAATATTATATTATCTCCTATACTAATTGTTTAAATTTATATTAAATTTAATTTTATAATTATCTTTTAATTAATACTAATTATCTATAATTAAGTATGATAGAGAGAAAAAAACTAAAAAATAGGTGGATTCAATGAATGACATGTATCCTTTTATTAGTTTCTTTTATTATATAGTATAGATAGATTATTAAAATAAAATTTATTTCATAGAAATAACATTTTTCGGATAAATATAAAAATAATACGAAAATAAATATATATGTGAGAATAACAATGGGAGAATCAAAGCTTGTAAGAACATCTAAGTTGAAAAGGTAATGAGTTTAAATCTTACAAGGAATAAAAATTGAAATTTGCTAAACCTTCATATTAGCATGTCATATAAGATTTCAAACCTTTATTATAAAAAAAAAACATTCACTTTATTATAAGAAAAACATGCACTTTTCATTACTATAATATAATATTCCAAACCCTATTAAAATTTTTAAATTAATATTTATATATATATAATATATATATATTTACTAAACAGAGAATAATTAATAACTCTACACTCACACTATTAGCAAACCCACACGATGCAGCAACGCTCACAATTTACAATGCAGTACTCGCTTTCCTATTTGTTTACCAATCCACTTGTAAAATATATTGTTAGCATGGTCCGGTGGACAGCTGAGGAGAAAACACTTTTTTCAAGACAGGAATTCCTCAATATCTCGTTCATTCGCAACAAAATATTTTCTTTATGCGTCGGTAAATTTTTATTTAATAATAACATAACTAACTTTCTTTGTGTTCTAAACAGATACAATACTTGTTTAATATGTTTAAGGATAAATTATATTAATAGAAATTAGTAAAATATATAAATTATTATAATTTAACATCAATCATCTGATCTGATCTCAACTAATAACAAATGACTAAAAGCTATTAGTTATAAGTACTATATAATCCATAAAACTATATTTAGTAAAACTTTTAATTATGCTGTTTAACCTCTTTGCCATGTTAACAAAGTACAGGGAAAATGGAAAAGAAAGGTTAAAGAGCTATGCAAGTATGCATATAACTATATAAGAGAAGCATGAAAAGTTGTAAAAAGTTGAATAGTAAATATGTGTGAAAAGAAACTTTTAAATTAATACAGGGATAACGTGTGAAGGAGATTAGTGGTGAACTCAGGAATTTTTCCATAGAGGTGCGGAACATTTTTAAAAATTTTAGGCCCCTAGGTATATAAGTAAAAAAATCGGTTCGTATCGGGTCATCTAAAACAAACGAACATCAAACTAAATTTATATAATCATCAAAAACATGTCAAACCTTGTTACAAACATAATTAAAACGTCGACACCCTACGGGTTTTCATTTTTTGAAATCTATCCAAAACATCATCTAAAGCTAATTTCTTAAGCAATTCTTTCTCTATATAACATAAGTTCATCGCTCCATAACATAATGTTTCAATTTTAAGAGTTAAATGCCATTTTAGTCCCTGTGGTTTGGGTCATTTTGCCAGTTTAGTCCAAAGGTTTCATTTTTAACCTGTGGGTCCAAAAAGGTTTCACTGTTGCCATTTTAGTCCACTAGGTTAACTTCATCCATTATTTCTGTTAACGAGAAGGGCGATTCGGTCATTTTGTATGGCCGAATTGCCTTTCTAGTTAACAAAATTACATATAAAATGACCGAATTGCCCTTCTGGTTAACAGAAAAAATGGATGAAGTTAACCCAGTGGACTAAAATGGCAACGGTGAAACATTTTTGGATCCACAGGTTAAAAATGAAACCTTTGGACTAAACTGGCAAAATGACTAAAACCATAGGGACTAAAATGGCATTTAACTCCAATTTTAATTTACAACTATTCAAGCCCTAGAAATCATAACGTAAGTTGTAATCACCCTAAAAATATATAAACAACATAATCACCCTAAAAATCATCTAAACAACCATAAACAACGTCAAAACACACAAAATTTCAAACCTATTTAACAACTTTATTACTCTTTTTTCTCCTATAATATCAACCAAAATCATCAAAATAACAAAGAAACTTTCCCGTGTTCGGATTCCGGTTAGATTTGGTGTCGAACGACGGTGGTATGGTGGCTGCTTACGGTGGTCGCCGGCTGCTGGACTGTTGTCGCTGGGTGATGTTGTTTGTTGGCAGTGCAGGGACGCAAGAGAGAGAGAGAGAGAGAGCGGGATAGTTTCTAAAGGTTTTGAGCTTTAATTATTTTATTATAGTTTGAAATATTGTTGGGTTTGGTTAATGGGCTAAGACTTAGTGGGCTAGCTAGTTAGGAATTATAAGTGGGTAAAGGTATGGGTATTTTGGTTTAGTTGGTTAGGTATTAAAAGTTATATAATTTAGGTAGTATATTTAAAAAAAATAAGAGTTTACTAAAAAAATTAAAATATAAATTGATAACACTTTTTACCTAAGGGGTGCGGACGAAAAATTTCAAAGGGTGCGGTTGAAAATTCCAAGGGGTGCAGACGAAAAATTCCAAGGGGTGTGGACTGGATTTTCGACGGAATTTAGCCCTAATTTTTTTCCCCCTGGGGTGCGCCCGCCCACCTTAGGGTGGGCTTGGGTCCGCCCCTGAAGGAGATGATGAGAATGGGGCACACAATCTAATTTGGACCATGTTTGTAATTTCGGACAAATTACAAACGGACGGACTCCATAACACGCGAAGTCCATCAAGGGCTGCCTTTGAATTTAACCATGTTACGTTTCTTGCTTTGTGCATTAAATTAAAGATAATAAGATTTTTTTTATTATATCATGTTTGGATTAATATGTTTTACTCGTTTACGTGATCAGATTATAAACATGTCGCCCTCAACTAGTTTAAACCTAGAATCTCTTCCAAAAAACAAAATATTTTTGTTTTAATTCAACCCCATTTGGAGACAGCAAGGAACTGTCCTTTTTATTGAAATCTCACATGGCCTTTTGATGTCATCATATGTTATTCAAAATTGATTAAAAATACCACCAGTCCTTCAACTTTGATCCGTTTACATGTTACAACCCAAATGTTTAAATAGTCAGTAATTGGTCCTATAGTTCTTCCTTCATGTTAATTTTCACTCCATTGTATAGTAATTGTTGACTATATTGACTATACTATTATATATACTAGGGAGAAAGCCCGTGCGATGCACGGCATGCATAATAGCTATTGTTTGTTCGTGGTAAGACGTCTGACACGGCCGGTGCATAACATGTAAGACAATATTGACTACAAAGGGGCGTGCTTAAACTTTATTAAACCATGGACCATAAGTTGTTTCCTTGGCAAAACTTGCCGGCCAAAAAGAAGTGAAAAAAGATGTCTTCCAAGAAAAAAAAACATGAAACAGAAAAAGGAAAAACGCATAAACTCTCGCACGCCTTCCTATCTTATTGGATAACACATAGACCAAACTTTAGCTAACGCATGCCACTGTCATCCCCAATCCCATCACCAGCCAACTGACTGTAGTGAAATAACGAAAAGAAAACTATTAAAAATGGTATACTATGTTTACGTATATATGCATCGAAAAGTAGTACGGGTTTTCATTACTAACACTAAGTGCAGACGGTATACCTTTCATGTAGGTCACTGTCAACTGTTTCTTCTGAATCCGAATCTGCATAAGCAGGCTTGCGAAGGAAAAGCACGAAACATTTATGTAGACGGTTATCTAAAAATAAATATGCACAATTACATTGTTTATGGAAATCAATATATTATAGTTGAAAGTTTTTTTGTTGCCTTTCCATTTATAACGACACCAAGTTTATTTTTTTCAAAAGCCAACTTCTCCCCTTATATGTCTTTACACATTCGAAGTGATGTGTTACCAAGTTTTTTTATTCATATTTTTTTAATGTAGAACAATGCACTTTTATATTTACGAATCGTTCCTTGCCATGGCTACACGTGTAGACAGAGCGGTTATAGGTTGTTGGAGAGAAGGCAGGTATGGGCTGCAATATGGACAAAGATTTATAAAACCATTTAGATGGTCCTTTGGAATGGACAACATTAATTAACACAAAATTAAATGATGATTGTTATGGGAAAATGATAAGTCACTTACTTTTATTAGAGTGAAACCGAGAAGTTAGGGGTTTGCATACAAAGGGACATAACAATTATAGCCACATTAATATAATAAAGTAGAATTAAAAACATCATTAAATCTGTATTTATGAAGGTAAATATGTAGTTAGGGTCTGGAATCAATGTCCTTTAATTGATGTATGGTTAGAATATAATTTAATGTCATGTTAAATTAGAAACCATGCATATTGTAAGGAACATGTATAACAATATATCACTAAGTAACATTAACTATTGAATATTTTTAAAATATGGTTAAGAACACATAGTAAATTAGGTAACATATACAATTATTATGATTGTCTCTTATGTTATAATTATTAACAGTATTATTATTGTTATTATTGTTATTAGATATCATGGATAAGTCAAAAGGCATAATGTAAACCTATGTGCTATTTGAGTAAATGTTTATCAATGATTCATATGATAGTAAGATGGTGTAACCTAAGCGAAGCCCCTCTATCATGATACTTAAGATGCTTAGATGGTTATGAATAATTCACAAGACGATATATATATGATAATATAACCTTTATGTAGACGCATTCTCTCATGTTATTCCTTTTTACTTAAAAATTTTGCAATTATTAAACATTATGATGCATTTTTTAAATAAAAAATATTAGAGTATTATAAAGGTTATGTTCGTACAAAAATCGGGAGGGGGGGGGTTGCTTCTTGTCATACAATAACAAAAAAATGATTTTGACCATTTTGCCCTTACTACTTTCTCATGTTGTAAGACCCAAACGTGCAAAAAACTAATAGAACTGGGACACAAAGCAACTCCACTTTTGGTCAACTCCAACTTAGCCCATTTGTAAGTTATTTATTTGGATATACTCAATTTGAGATAAAATATAAATTAAAATCAACCTATGCTAATCAAAAGAAAATAAATTCACCTGCGAAGTGTATATCTTTGTTGGTGAAATATTCCTAAAACAGAATCTGAAGTCTGACTGCTCGGCATCAGCCTTAATTGTAGATGTAAGCAGGTTGACCGTGTGGCGTGCCACATCATGAACACCGCCATGATAATGGGAAGATAGGACCTACTAAGCAATCCCGGACCCGGTTCAGTGGTGTTACCTCTTTATGCACCAGATCCCTGAAAATCAACTCAAATATTGAAACATTATAAAATATAACACATAGAAAAGGGTAGCATCTTATATTTAATATGCAACGTTAGTAGACTTACAGAGGATCTACTTAATTGCTTGCGATAGTAATACAACGTCACTCGGTTATCAAGCACGAAAAATCTTCTTTTCCAATCGCCCTTTAAATTTGAAGAGCGTTTACAGAGATATCCTTGTTTAATGTTTTGAACCTAAACTGTTGAAACATTAGCCATTGAAGAGATGTTTCGACCCGTTTATTTAAAAAAACGGGTCAATTTCGTGTTATAAGTCATATTTAACGGGTCAGAAAGAAAAAACAAAGAACTTGGCTCAAAAGTGTAACTACAATAAGTTTGATGATTTCAGACCAAAAGTATTTTGGGTTGACGCGGCCCGTTTAATTAAGAACTTGTTGATCTCGTGCCATGAGTCATCTCTAATGGGTCAGAAAGAAAAAAGAGCAAACTGCGAATTTCGTCCATGTGGTTTCATTTTCATTGCAATTTTCATCCTTCTCATTCACATAATTGGAATGAAATAGCAGATTTTTAAAAAACCACAGGAACAAAAATTGCTACAAAATCGAAGCCTTTTGCACGAAAATGGAAATAAAATTGAAACATTGGGGACGAAAATAGAATTAATCCATTATTTGCAATCAAATTCTGGATGTTGATTATTAGTATTATTAAAATCACTTCGAGTAGTATAAGTATTAAGGTAATTACCTTGGCAAAGTTCCTTCGAGTAGCAAAACCAGCGAAAAAACATCCTATGGTTGCAGCCTGTGATGTAATGGTTTATCATTATGTCAAATAAGTTTTTGTTATGACATTGATTTCTTTTCAACTAAAGCTTATATATGAATTGATAAGTACCTGGATAAGTGAAGCTGCAGATCGGCATGCACCAGCAGCAGCACCGATGGGGACAAAAGATGCGGAAAAAGCAGGAGTCAAGATTTCCATACCAAAAGCAGCATTTTCCAAAAAATCAGCAAATAATCTCCATCCATTCGGATTAGCAGCATAATGCCGGCCAAATTTTGACAAAAAGATTTTGCTTAAATACCCGATCCAATCCTTGAGTACCCAATTCACAGTTGCAGCAGTTGGAATTGCCCTTTTTCCCAACCTTACCGCATATAGCAAAGACTATAGGATATGAACAATATCAAAATTATTTCTAATATTATCATCGTCGTTATCATTATTATTATTAGTATTATTATTACTATTAATATTATTACTATCATTATTTATAATATTACTGTTATTAAGATTTTCTATAGTATCATTATTATTAAGGGTCTAAAAAACGATAAAAGAGGCGTAGAAGATGGTGACCAACCGTAAATGCAACCAAACATTGCACGCGGGCCGTCAAAACTGACCCCACTTCATCGCTGACATACTCCCCGGGTTGTTCATATAAAAGTTTCCCATCCTTTATCATAACCTTATATTCATTCCACTCCATCTATTAAAAGAAAAACCGACAATCATATGTTTTTCGTGTTTAAAAAAGGAACAAAAATTAGTGGATGAAAAGTGACGTACGGGGCCGAGATACTTGAGGCATCGTTGTCGATATTTTGATCTTGGACCAGCTAATACAATATATCGGTCCCGTTTATTTGATTAGAGAAAAAACTCATCATGCCTGGCTAAACAAACAAATAGCCACGTTAACATATTATGACTCTAAAACCATTTAAAATCAGAAAAAAATTTACCATCAAATATTCCAAATCTTAGCTAAGCCATTTTGTGAACCGGTGTCAAGAAGCCTCTCATCCATCTGCAAATAGTTCGTGATGTTGATGCATTATAGAATTTACGGGTTCTGTTTGGTTCTTATGAAATTCAAAGATCCAGATTCTCTCTAAATCTAAACACAAAAAAGTAAATCAAAACTTTTTAATAGACAAAAAAAAACAAACCTCAGTTGTCCGACCAAAAGCATTCCACGTTCAGAAACCATCAAATGAATATA
Organism: Helianthus tuberosus; assembly: GCA_030545235.1. Lineage (NCBI taxonomy): Eukaryota > Viridiplantae > Streptophyta > Magnoliopsida > Asterales > Asteraceae > Helianthus > Helianthus tuberosus. The sequence continues at coordinate 3,324 of JARYGA010057153.1, read as the reverse complement.
GTCCTTCAAGCCCTAGAAAAAAGACGTGCAGGTAGAATTCTTTCGGTGCTTATCATCAAAATACTTCTTGCTAACATGAATCCGTTATGGAACAACAACAACAAAGATGTGAGGTAGATTATATGTGAAGAAACAAAATAACATCAGAAAGAGAAATCAAAAGAATAAAATTAAAACCTACGCTAAGAAAAATAGATTGAAGGGTAAAAACACATACCTTCAATAGCGGAAGAATATCTGATTAGAGAGATGAGAAATCGCTGTGACGTCCAGAAAGGTTGAGTGGATCTAGGGTTGTGGAGAATGTTGAAGAGTGTGAAAGAAGAATTAGAAAAAAAGACATATATAAAGGATCCATCATGATTGATCCAAACCCAAAAGTCCGACCCGACGCTTTCCGGATCCCGTGTCCATTGTGAATTAGTGTGTGTATTGAGAAATCAGAATGGATTCCCTCCCAAACTCACAAAACACCTCAACCATAGGTTGCCACATATCCGCAAAAAGCTCCAAAATCACATGCCACATGGCCGAAATCGATCTCATTTATATATATATATATATATATATATATATATATTGAACGGCGGCGGGATAGGGCTCAGTGGCATGCCTCTTCATAGCCCGGGTATGTAATACCCCCCAGACGGAATTACAACCTGTTAGTGCATTCATCTGTCGTCTTCGTCTTATGTCGAGTCTCGGGTTCGTTGCGGTTTTGTTCAAGCATGATGTCATGATGACATCATCAATGACATCATCTACACTAAAAGACAAGACTTGCATGATAACAGAATGATACATGAGGATTTCGCTTGAATTTGGAATATTATATGTGTTAGATTCGCTTGAATAGTCAAACTGAAGGTTTCGCTTGAAGATTATTAGTGGGTTTCGCTTGAATCAAATTGTATGGTTTCAAGCGAAACATGTTCACTATAAATAGGATAGAGAGCATTTCATTTGTAACAGTTTAGAGATTCCATACCGAGGTGCTGCCGGTGTGAAGACTGATTGTAAACGATATTATATCAATCAAATCAGTGTTTAAAGTGATATTCAAGCTGTTTCGACGTCGGTTTCTTAGTTTCCGCCTCTGAAACTGATAAAATCTCTTCTGAACGACTCGTTCGGGTCACAAAACGATCCTACAAGTGGTATCAGAGCTCAGGAGGAAGAGATCTTGTCAAAACAGCTCGTTTTCATCACTATTTCTGATTTCTACACCATTCTTTTTCAAAATTAAAATTTTTTCACGGTTAAACTCGGCTCAAATTCACACATCTTGTGCGTAATCATGTATTAACAAACCCTTGAGAATATCCGCTTAAAATTCGGTGTAAATCTTGTAAAAATGGACTGAAAACTGTGTTCCGATTGAACGAACATATTCCTTTCGCTTGAAAATTTGGTGCAGTTTGAAGCGAAACGCAGGCTTTCGCTTGAAATCAGCAGTTTGCTTGAAATTACGTGTACCGCTTGAACAATTGTTTGAGATATATCTGACGTAACATTCCGATCGAGGTTGTCAGTTAGTTGAGACAAGTAATCACGAGTTCTTGTGTCAGTTTGCACGAGGTTGTATCGGATGATCAGATTTTGCATGTGATTACATCGTTTACAGAGTTAAAGTTCATCATCAAATTCATGTGATATTATCTTTTCGAGTCTCGTAAATTGAAATTCAGTTGCATGTGATCAGTAGGTTGAGGTCCAATAGATTGTGTTTCATTTAATTGTTGTCGGCTTAGTGGTGCATGTGGTAGTGTGATTGGTCAAATCGAGATAAATTGAGAATTAAAGTGTTGCATGTGAATTGATAAGGATCACGTGATAAAGGGTTGTGTTGCAGTTAGTTCATTGTTATCAGCCCAAGTGTACACATTGTTTCATCATTAAAATTGTCGGTGATATCAGTCAAAACATAAGTCACCATTCCACTTGTACTAATTGGTCAAATCAGCAAATGATATGTGTCAAGGTTGTCGGCTATTGTTTGAAGTCCAGTGAGTATTAATTGTATAAACAAGCTCCTCGGCCCAAGTATCATTATCATTAACGGCCCAATCACAGTTTGGTTGTTATTATAGTGTTTCGGTCAAATTAAAGTCCATTGGAAGCCCATATTCGTGGAGCATTTGATCTATTTCATTCACTCAGTTTGCACGATTTGGAGTTTAGTCAGTCTGCGAGTCTTCGACATGAGTCCTAGATCGATTCAATCGTCACATTTTTTTTCGTACTCTATCCATTTAAACTAATCGTTTGTTTGTTTGTTTGCAGGTGATTCGCCGTATTTTTAAAAGGGGATACAGTTCGTTAGAGACTAGTATTTTTGAAACAAGAAAGCTTGTGTGAGAATTCATTTGACATCGAAACATGGATTTTGATGAATTATTGGCGTATATGAATTATGAATCTCAGCAGTATATTCCGATAAAGCAAGAAGGAGAAACAGTCTCAGCAAAAGAAATTGTTGAAAAAGTTCCGGTTTTTTATCATTCATCTGATGAAGAGGGTGACAATTATGAAGAAGAAATCCGGAAACTTGAATATCTTAAACAACAACTTCCATCTGATCAACGTAGTGGAAAGTTATTTTATGCCGATAAAATTGAAAAATTGAAAGAAAAACAAGATGCAAAAAGAAAGAATCAAAAGGCAGTTATTGTTAAAGAAGAGATCAGAGCTGAGAAAGAAGTAAAAGCAGCAACAACAGAAAAGCAAATAAAACCTAGTGTGAAAAGGCAGGTTGAACAAGTTCCAGTTGTCAAGGTTGAGAATGTAGAATCTGAAAAACCTGTATTTGTGAATCCTGAACCAGAGTTAAAGAAAGAGGTTGCAGAAGATGCACCTATCTTTGATCATTCATCAGAAGAAGAGAGTAAGGATGAAAGTGTTCATGAGGAAAAGAAACAGGTTGAAAATATTTCAGCTTTAAAGGTTGAGACAAAAGCTGATGATAAACAGATTCTTGTTTTGCTGAAAAATTATGAGAAGTTGACATCTGAAAATGACAAACTCTTGAAGGAGGTTGAGAGTTTGTCATTAGAAAACAAAATTCTTAAAAAAACAGAAAATGTTTTGAAAAATCAAATATACAATTTGGAAAATGAAAAAAGTAAAAATTGAGAAAGATTTTCAAAGTCAAATAAAAAGTTTAGAAGATGAGAGAGATTTGTTTGGTAAAAACAATCTTGAAAAACAAATTGCAATCAATTCTCATCTTGAAAAGATTATTCGACTTGAAAAGGAAGCTGAGTGTGCTCAAAAGAAAATCAAGGAATGGGAACAAAAGTTGAAGGTGTTTGTGAATACTTCAAC